>SNQJ01S0208715.1:0-15895 GCA_010110895.2 Picea sitchensis | reverse complement strand
AGGGTAGCGCACCTTTCCCCAAGGATAGCGCATCAACAAAGGTTGATCAGATGTTCCAAACCCTAGCCAAGAGATAGTCCAAGCCAAAACGTAACTGCTAGCTGCAGTAGCTGCACCAACAACTCTCCTCCAAACCTACACACAAGACTGCAACTGCACTGTGCAGAACTGGCTGTCTGCAACTGCTGAGATGTGTCAAATGAGAGACTGGCACCCTGTATTTATAGTGGTTCTGGCAGACTTACTGGGGCTGACTTCTCCTCTTGGAGGCTAATAACCTAATATAAATTATCTTCTTGAGCCGACAAGTCTTCTAGGGTTATTAGCCAACTCATTAGGGTTTCTTCTTGCTTCCCAGAGTATTCTATTCTCATCAAGTTCACACCTTGAGGTAAATACCTCCTGCAGCTACCATAATATCAACAATTGGGTTATGGAGTCAAATAAAGAGTAAATTAGCAATGCTATCTCCTTGGGGGTGTAACCCCTTTTACTCCCCAAGATAAGCAGGGCTAACTAGGAAGTACTAGGAGGGTGTAAACCCTTTTACTTCTCCTAGTAAAACCTTATGCAACAAATTATTCCAAGACAAAAATGATGGATATGGTGGGGTTGTAAACCCTTATACTCCCCAATTAGTCTAGCAAATCACACTTGTAACCAAGCAATGAAGCAACAATACGATAGATTCCTTACCTAGTCCAAGCAACAACAAGATAAGCCTTCTTTTACCAAGAGAATCCACCACAAACGCAAGCGGCAAGAGAATAGCTCCAAGAGAGGTAGCGCACTACTTCTTCCACCAATAGCACAAAGAAACTATGACAAGAGCACAAGAGAGAGAGATTTCCCAAAGAGGGCGCAAATATCAGCTAGGAGCCTTCTCACAATGGGAGAGATATGATCCAAATGAGATACAAAAGATCCCTCTTTATACAAATCCTCTAACAAATAGTTTGTCCACATAATTTAGGGTAAAACACAAGATAAGGGGTCAACAACCCTTATCTTGCCCCTTTGCAAAAATATTATTATTTAATTCATACTTTGCGCATAAGAGAAACCCTAAAAACAGGACGTCACCCCCTTCTTGGGCAACGTTTGGCACTTTTGGTCAAGTCGTTGAGTTGGAGAAGGAAGCGCTAGGCCTCCGAAGGCCAATGGTCTTCAATCCATGCCTCTCCTCCATGATCCAAGGGTTCTTTCCTCCAAAACGTGCTAAGTGTCCTTAATCACCACCAAACCCTAGCCCTAATATGACGTCAAGCCCTTCTAGGTGATGTTTTGGCCTCCTTAGGCAAGTCATTTGGGTGGTAGGGGTTAGGTGAGGTCCTCCATGGTGTCTTCTAGACCTCCAAAGGCATGTCTTCATCATCCAACATGTGGGCCTTGGTATCCAACTTGTGGGCTCCAAGCCCCATGGAAGCCCAAGCTAGGCTTGTTCTTCCAAAACTGTCCACTAGCTAGGTCTTGCAAAGATAAATGGATACGCCCTCCAAGGATCTCAAGTCAGATGCATCATGATGAGTAAGTCAAATCAATAAAAGAGCCATCTAAGCATGTACATCCAAACCACCTCATCAAAATAAACCAATTCTCAAAGACCCTATGCAATTTATTGAGTTTAGATATGGGAGGGTTGACAAAACGACCTATTGGGTGAATCGTACCTCAAGTTTAGGGGTGTTTCTTGAGGGGACCTCCTTCTAAGTCATATGGATGAGGCATCATGGATGGGGGAAAAAGTTTTGGGCATGGGTTCATGACATACAAGGCGTTGTAGTGTCTCACTTATGGGTGCCTTTGTAGAGGGTGTGTTGCACCTTTATTTTCAATGCAACCTTTTTCCAAGCCCATTTATTGCCTTTTATTCTTTTAGGATGTTTCCAGGTTGAAGCCAAGGTGGGGCTTCTACCTAAGCATGAAAAATTGTGCCCACCTTGACTCTACCTTGGTCACATCATGCTTCCCCAAGTTGAAACATGTGTGGGGCTTCTACCTAAGCAATAAAAATAGTGCCCACACATGCTCTATCCTGGTTGGCATTTTGTTATTAGTTTTTCTTTTACGGGTCCCATCAGTTTCTTATGAGAGACATTTCATGTCCTCGGGATCCCTGGGCGAGCATCTAGAAGGTTAAAAATTGGCTTTTATATTTTTCCATCTACAAGCCTCTGGGTCTTCAACCCCTTCTTCCCATTAAATGAGGGACAACCCCTTCTCAGGTCAATAGACCTGAAAATCCCAAAAGGTAAGGAGATGAGGGGATGAAATGTGGAAAGTGACAAGTACGATCGGGAATAGCACGATGACTCGTCAAGAGGACCTCCTAGTAGAAAACCTATCCCTAAGGGTGACCCACTTGCTAGGGCGTAATGTCAACAAAGTAAAACAGAATGTCCAAGCAAACGTTACATAATCAAAAGCAGTAATAGATGAAACAAACTCAAATGCCTCAAATATTGAAATGACACTCACCATAATACTTGGCTTGTACCTCATGGAGCAAGACTCATTGTCTTCCAGAGGTTAGCTGATGTGGTGGATACCATCATGATGATCCTGGAGCCGTGGTGGTGAGGTGGGTCTCTGTCTGTGCAAGTGGACATTGCTAGTCAAGCTGTCTCCCGGCACTCCATGTCTGCAACCTGAGGGCCTCGAGACATCATCTCCTTAGTTATCCCTAGGAGTTGGGGATAACATTTCCCATACGACTGTATGGACTTCTATGCGATAGTAGGGATTGTTGTCTTGAATTGCACATTGCCTAGAAACGCCTGTTCCCTGGTTGCCTACTCTGTCTCTGTTTCTCAGTTGTTCAACTTGCTCAACTGTTCATGTGTTCTTGTGTGCGTGAACTCTCTATCTTGTTTCGTCTTTATACTTTTAGTTGAGACCAAAACCCTAATCTATTTTTGAGATTACTCCAAGTCATGTATGCATGAAATACACTTTTAAGAATCAACTGATAAAAATAAGACTTTCACTTTTTAACTAAAGTGAATTACAAAATAGAATTTACTTTTCGAAAATATCTCGAACTACTTTGCATGTTCACACGTAAATTGTGCGGAAGTTCTTGTCCGAGCTATAATTCTGAACATTTCTTCTTAGCAAGGAAGGAATTCTGCACCAATTCAGCATATCAACTACTCGCTGATCCGTGGGAATACACTGGAGCTTCACTGTTCCCTTTTGAACCTTGTCTCGTATGAAGTGATATCCGATCTCTATATGCTTGGATTTGTCATGAAACACTGGATTCTTAGAGAGTTTGATACAACTTTGATTATCACAATAAATGACTGTGGGATCCAACTCTTGATCAACCAATCTTGCAAGTAACTTGTGAAACCAGATGGATTCACAACTACTTGTACAGGCTGCCATAAGATACAAAGTTCTAGCAATGATACAAATGAGAAGTGATTCTCATTTGTATCATTGCTGGCACTTGGGGAGAACATTACTTGTTTACTATGGCTCCTATATTTTTTCTATGGATGGATAACTATAGCACCTTCTTGAGGATGATGTTTTGTGGATGACTTTGCAACTTCTATGGATTTTCATGTCTAGGGTTTATGGATGAAAATGATTTCTTGAGTAAGTTTTCTATGTAAATCTTGTTGGATTTTATTTATGAATGATTATTAAGTGTAATTGTACTTCTCTAGTGGTGGTGGTGCATTCTCTTCATAGTGTTCTTGGACAAATCCCTTCATGTAAACCATTGGAAGATTACTAGTGGTCCATGGAGTATCTTCCCTTGAATTGTCTTAAAGTTGGTAAGGTACTAGGTGAATTTTCTATGGTTTGTAGTGGACAACCCTAGATATCACCCCAGATATACTTACATCCTCTCAAGGGAGGTCTTAGTTGATCCCATATGCCCAAAAAAATTAGTAAGCACTAGTCTTCTCCCATCTAGTTCATCTAAAATTCAAAACTTCATTTTTTATCAATGTTTTAGTGTAAATTTAGGGTTTTGTTTAGCTTACGTTAATTTTCAGCCAACAAAAACCCTAGACATATAGGGTTTGCATGCATATTTTAACCTAAAATTCTAGGGTTTTATTCTTAACCTAAAATCCTAGGGTTTTCTTGCAAGTTTGGCCTAAAATTATTTTATTGAATACAATTTGCCTTGCTGCCACTGGGTACTTGGCATCATCACCAACCTCAACTTGTTCTCCTAAGTTCTACTTCTTCAGACTAGAAAACAACTGTTGGGCCGATGTCATATGTTGAGATGCCCCACTGTCAACATACCACACCTTCCTGGGAATTGTGCTGGTAGAAAGGCAATATACCAACAAGAAATTGTTCTCGGACTTGGAAGCAAAATTGTTCATCGGAGTTTCTACAGAGGGTGCTACCTGCGTCTGTTGCTGCTTCCCTTTACCCTTCTTCTTATTTGGACATTGTGATGTATAATGACTGGGCTTATGACAACTTAAGCACTCGATTTTACTCAAGTCCTTTGTTCTAGCCTATGAGGTTGAGTCTTCACTCTTTCCCTTACCCTTGCTAGGTCCTTTACCTCTGCCCTTATTTGATGGACGAAATAGAGCTAGGCTGTCCTCACCATCCTTCTTGTTGGCCTTTGAGTCCATCCAAGTCTCCTCCTGGATACAGTCATCCCAAAGCCTCTCAAAGTCTGGAAAGTTGTTTTGAGCACAAATGCTTTTGACAAATGGTTCCTGTTATCGCACAATTTGTACTTCCCCAAAAGCCAAAGGCAAGTGAACAATAAATTGGCGTAACAGAAGGTTTTCCTATCACTGCCACCTAAATAAGACACCTCTTTGTCTTTAGGGGTGAAAGCCCAAGGGAGACGTCCCTGGTAACCTGGGGGTTTGAGAAGGCAAAGGTAATAATATCAAGAAAAGTTCTTCCCCTCTCTCAAGTCACACTGATCAGAAAGTCCCAAAGGATTAATAATATGAAGCAAAGATATGCTTAAGTGTACCTGCCCAGAACAAGACAACAAGAAAATACTATTTGCAAGTAACAATTGATATTAGTGCTTCGTAAAACCTTGGACTTTCAATAAAAGCAATGAGTTGATACAAGATGAAGCAAACATAAATTTATAACAACAATGTATATATGATGATACCTTCACAATTTATGCCTCAAACAAGMTTCAAAATGACCCAAAATGGTAACCTAAAATTAGCAATATGCTAGCACTTGTCAGAAGCTAAGAAGACAATGTAATAATCAACTTTAACACTTGCTTTTAGGAGCGTTTGCTGCTGTAATATATGGCTGTAGCTTACTTTTGTAACAACAATAAGAATGTTAGTAAGTTAGTCTAATCTAGGGTTAGGAATAGTTAGCAAAGAGCTTGAGGTAGATGGTTTAGGGTTGTTTTCATCAATCAATCAAGTAGAAGGTATAAACCAGTGTCTTTAGGGCAAATGGAGTCACTTTTTTCAGCAACAATCTTGAAGGAAACAAATGATAATGTGTGAACTAAAGACAAGAGGGAGAATGGTTGAGGTGTTGGTAACCCAAGGCCTCAATCACCAAACCCTAGAAGGAAAACGACTACTAGGAAGTAGGTAACCCTAGGCCCTAGCTGCTTTCCTTCTTCTTTAGCTCAAGCTTGAGATAAATAAAAGCTTGATGAAGCAATGGTATTAGAGTGCTACAAAGGTAGGGCTCTAGCACATGCTTCAATGGATATGTCTTCTAGCAAAATCTAGTAGGTGGATAGCTACTGAGATAAGGACAATAACATGTGCTTAATCTCCTAGGGTTTTACACTAGCAATTTCATAATCTTAATAAATGCGATGTAAAAGATACTATAACCATTCAAAGAAAGAAGAATTGCAGTTTTTCCTTTACATTCACCAAGAATAATCTAGCAATATGCCCTAGTTGAAGACTTTCCACCAAGAAAATGCCAAAATACACCAAGAGAAACTTCCTCCAAGAGTTGCGCACCACTCAATTTCAGCCAATGAGCCTTAAAAGAGGCCGAATTTCAGACCTAACTTGTGTGAGTGAAAGATGATGAAAAAATACACAGGACTTTTCCCTTATTTATAAAATTCAAATAACCCTTAATTACAAATTAGGTAAAAAAAAGCCAACATGGCAAGTTACATCAAATATCCAGTTTTTTACATAAAATTGACAAATTAAACACTAAAATATGCCAAAAGGGGTGATGTCATGCCCTTCTAAGGTGACGTTGGGCCTCCTAAGTGAGACGTTGGCCTCCAGGAGCAAAACGTTAGGCCTCCGAATCATGCCACACGTGCCACTTGGCACAAAACTACCTCCATCATGTCCATCTAATGTTGGGTGACGTCAAGGGTCACAAGTGTGACGTCATGGGCCTTCCAAGGCCAACGTTCAGGGGGAAAGGCAAGACCCCCCTGGGTCTAGGCCTGCCAAGGTGTAATGTCCCCCACCTCTTGATGAAGAGGTTTGGGAAGACTCAGTGGTCTAGGCATCCCCACTAGACCATAGTCTCACACAAAGGGGAAAAGTCAACCAAACTAATGTTATATTTTTAAGTTGACTTAGGGAAAAGGTAAATAGAGTTAAAAAGGTAACTCAATTAAGGAGTATACGCACTGGAGGTTGAGTTAGGAGTTAACCCTAGAGGTTAACTTAACTCAACAGGGAAACATAAAAAAGTATAAAGAGAACGCTAGGGTGCACCTCTCATTTCATCTTGGATATTTGGTATTTGCTTGTTGATGCTCTTGAGCATACAGTTTTGAGGGTTTTGTTATTACAAACCCTAGAGAACAACTCAGTGGTGAAAGATTCCACTCACCTTGTTCCAAGCTTGGTCTCGGGGATGAAATACTCCACCCACACCATTCTACAGCCATCATCTATTCAGGAAGATCAGTTGGGCCGTACCAGTTAGGGTTTTCCAGCAGGGGTGCACCTTTTGTTGAAGAAGAGTTCGATCCAACCTATTGAGGAAGCTTTGGGAGATTTCAGCATTAGTGTTTTTCTTCCAGGCCCTTGCTAATTAGTTTGGAGGCTTCTTTGAGGAGTTATCACGTCCCTATCATTGTCTGCAGGTTGGGACGGTTTTGGGAGATAGAGGACGATTTGGTGATTCAATGATTTTCAAATCTAGGAGGCTATAGCCCAGATCTGACCTTGAAACTTCTCTCAGGGGTTTGTGACTACCCGATCTATCATCCTAGAGAGTTTCAGTGGATTCAGAGCCCTTATTCAGCTAGGCCGAATTATTGGTCATATTCAGGGTTTCAGGAGGGCCGCACCAGTTTGGGGTTTTTGCAGTTTGAGGAGGCTTTAGTGTTTGGGCTCCATACTTCAAGAGGAGGCTATCATTGCCTTGATCTATCACTGAGAGGAGTCTAGCAACATTTGGGGGTCTTCATCTTCAGGAGGGCTGAACCCTTGGTCTCCATTGTCTTCAGCAGGCCGTACCAACAGCTTGAGGGTTAGGCTAAACGCTAGTTTTTGTATTGGAGCGTTCATCTTCTATTGCAACCTTTGGGAGGCTTACTTTGTATATCCAGGAGCATTTTGTATGCAACTCATATTATTGTCTTGAAGCCATTTGAAGTTATTCTAGATCTGCTTCTCTATTTGTATCAGGTGCTTGCTTTCTTATAATAAAGTTCAGATCTTGTTTGTGGTTCCTATCTTGTGTATTGGTTAAGATCTTCATATGTTGAAATGCTTCTTGTATAAATTGTGGCTGAATAACTAAATAAACCCTAAGGCCGAAATGTTCATGGCCAACCTACATACACAACAGTAAACAATCAAATCAGTGGTTAGTTAGTGTTTCCAAGCGAAAAATTGGCTTGGGAACATTACACAAGGTGTCTTTGGTGGAACGTTCTCTTTCTCCGGTGCAAGCCTTTGGTATATGTCTACCCCTGGCTGGGGTCTCAGCATCCATCTGGTGGGCTTTTAGCCCTATGGAGGTCCGAGCTAATCATCTCCCCATATGTACCTGTCCGTCGGGTGTGGTCCTATAGCAACAACAAGTATGCCCTCCATGGGCTCATAAGTCACAGGGATCATAGCAATGTCAATCACATCTAATAATCAAGTTACCCAAACATGTGCATAAAACCCCCCTTTTCCCAGACAAGTGCTCAAAGATGTTATGCTATTCTACAAGCCAAGTTTGGAGAGGGTTCTAGGACATCCTATTGGGCCAATTCTCCTTAGGTGTGGGGTGTTTCCAGGTGAAGACCAATCCAGGTCATGTAAGTGCATGAGATGGTGTGGGGGATGTTTGGGCAAGGGGTGCAATGATGTCAGGGAAATGTAGGTCTTACCTGTGGGTGCCTCTGAAGAGGTTGAGCTGCACCTTGTCATGGATGCAACGATTTCTTAGCCCATTCAATGCCTTTTTGACTTTTTATCTTATTGCTTTTTCTTTCAAGAGAATAGCTGGGGGGACATGGTCCTGGTGTGGTGACCAGTGGTGACAACGTTACCCACAAGCATTTCACGAAGATGAGAAGCCTGGCTCGTGATGAGACCCCCTTTCTCTTGGCTATGCCACCAAGAACCACTACCCTGGTGTGGTGACCAGATGAATAGTAGTGTCAAACCGCTACTTGCCCATGGACCTAATAGGCTGGCTCGTGATGAGACCCCCTATCCACCAACTAGGTCTTGAGTTTTATCTTTTTATGGGTCCCGCCTTTTTCTTGTTGAGAAGCCTTTTGTTGCTTTCTCGGGGATCCCTGGGCAAAGCATCTCAAGGTTTGATCTTTTGGCTTTTAACTTTTTTCAGCTACTTTTACCCTGTGGGACTTTAGCCCCTTCTTCCCACAAGGCAAGGTACAACCCTTACTAGCGTGGCAAACCCAATGCCCGGGCCCCGAACCAATCTAGGGGATATATGAGAGGGAAGATGATGAAAAGTGATAAGTATGGTAGGAATGGACGATGACCTTTCATAAACCCACCCAGAGGCAACTCACTCCTAAGGGAACCAACTTTCTAGGGCATTCTGTCATCCCCCCAGGTATGGACAAGTCAAAAGGCATAAAGTCAAAGCACACGTCATGAAGCAAAAGAGAATTAAATGCACATATTCAAATGTTTTGAGAATCAGATTGACACATACCATGATACCCAAACTCATTACCTCATGGAGAAAGACCCACTGCTACTTCAGAACGAGGCTGATGGGATGGATGCTGCTGCTGTTGATAGAATGGAGGCACTGAAGAAGAAGTATGGGCCCTCCAGGGCCAAGCTCACGTCAATATGGCTCTCGGTACTCCATGTTTAGGACCTGTGGGCCTCAAGACATAATCTCTTTAGTTATCTCTAGGATAGGGGATAACATCTGGCTCCAACTCGGGGACATGTTCTCACTGTAGAGCGCATGAGAACCTCAACATCTCTAGTATGACCTGTGACCTGTTAGATCTCAACAAGATTGATTAGTAATCATTTGGGGTGGTGATATCCCCGCTGGCTCATATATGATAAGATGAAATACAAGTAAGCAATCATATATACAAATGGAAATACAACTACTCTTGCATGAAATGAAGATGGTATATACAATGAATGCAAAATGCCTACCTACTTACCTGCACTTACCTATGAAGTCAAGTCTTTGCCCCTTGATGGGGTTTGAGGTGGTGTCCACTAACCGGTAATGGACGTCTTCTTCCTTCCAACGTGGATAGATTGTAGGCATCATTCACTGACTTCATTCCGACTCTAAAGGTCCAAGCTAAAATTGTGCACTCCCTTTGATATTAGTAGGCTCTCCCTTTTTTGTGTCCCACATCCAGACCGTATCTCCCTCTTGGTAATCCTTTGTCTTAGATTTGGCTGTTTCTTGTATAACTCTAGTATATTGTTTTGAGGGAGGACGGTGGGATTCTGCTGTGAAGACTTCTTGCTGGGACGGTTTGATCAATATTTCATCCTCTCCTTTCTTTAACAATTTGACAGTCCCAACTTCTTTGTCCTTGTATTTGTTTAGGAGTTGTTGATACTCTTCCTTCTTTGGCCATTGTATTTGATCAAAGTATTCCTCTGAAGCGAAAGGCAAATCATCTGGGGAAAATACATGAAGACTTTCTTTGGTTGGCTCATGTGTTTTGCTAGTTCCGGTATCATCCCCTTCCCATTTGACGAAGCCAACTCCTTTCCGTCTAAACCTTATCAAATAGTCATCTTCTTGTGTAGAAGAATAGTCATCCCAGTCTTCAGAGATGTCAGAGCCATTGACAGGATAATCACCCCAATTTGTATCTCTTTCTTGCCCCAGAACAATGGGGTGGGGTCCTACGAAAGCACTATCCCTTATGTATGTTTCGTGCAAGTGCAACACCTCGTTATTACCTAGTGCAATGTTGTCCTTGTGATTTCTAGGAATATTCTGGTCACGCTTTCCCTTGGTAAATGTTATCTCATTAGTATTGTCTTCTTCCATCAAGGGAAGAGTGGGCCAACCTTGAAATAAGCATGGATCTACGGGGTTGTAGTTAGTATGTTCATGATTACACCTTTCGATGTGTTCCATTCTCTTTGGCTTGTTATGCAAGGTGATGAAATCTTGGTCCCTAACGGGAATAGTTGCGTAGGACAAGTCCATCTGCAGACTCCTAGATAATATCATTCCCCAAGTGTTAGGTATATCGACAACAACGACGTCCATTATGATGGGGAAATTAGGGTAGTCAACAAGGTGCACTTGAAAACCTTACATCAAGCCATAGACCTTGATCCCCTTTGACTCAAATCTACGAATGTCGGTATAAGGCCCTGTAACTTCCATCCCTAATTGGTTCATAACCTTCAAACTCATCATATTGACAGATGACTCGGAATCAAGCATGCAATTGTGAAGATATAGGTCATCTATTAGCAAGGAAGTGAGAAAGGGTGTTTTCTCATTTTGCTCAAAATGACCAGTTTGTAATAGTGTGGAAGTTTCTTCGAAYGATAGCTGGTCATCTGGGATTTGTTTTGTCAGAGAAGGGATTTCCTATATTCCACGAATCCTTTTGACCTTTTGTAAGATATAGGCCATACTAGTGCTCAGGTTTGTCCTATCATTGCTAGGTTTTGGGAAACGTTGGGGTAGATTGCCAACATACACCTGGAGCTCTTCAAGCTTTACCCTTGAGTCCTCACTTGTTTGGCCCAAGTATTCAATCCTAGGCTTCCTCTTGTCTTGATTTTCTTGGATTTGATTTGGCGTGAACATGGTAAATATGGAATCTACATAATTAGATTTATCATGAGTAGCCTTTGGGTGATAACGTTCAGAATGGGAGTCCTTGCATGATAAGGACTTAGGACCATCCTCTTGTCTTGCAACATTTTGTAGGTTCAAAGTGTTTAGACAAATTTGTTCTTTTGGAGCATGAGATTTTATTGTTTGAGGAAGTCTCATAGAAAGGGGCTTTTGTGTTTGTGATAGTGACCTTTCTAACTGAGTGATTTCTTCAGAGGTACCTAGATCCTTAGAGGGTTCATGCTGTTTTGAAAAATTGAAGGCATCTTTCATGTTTGAGAAACCTGTGCTCCATTTCCTAAGGAAAGTATTGTTTTCTACCTCTAGAATCCCTAGGAGGTCATGCTCTAGTCCTCCCATGCTTTCCTTATTCAACTCCCAGATGTCATCATTGTTCAAAAAATTGACCTGATGGATGGAATCACTGAACTTAAGATTCTCTTCAATCTGACAGGCAACATCTTGAGCTTCTTCTAGGCTTGTAGGTAATCGATCCTTGAGGGAAAATTGCAAAGTTCCTTCTAAGGAGTTAAGGTAATGTTGGAGAATAACGCTCTTTGGGAGAAAATTGGGCTGAAGTTTGCTAATGAGAGTGAAGATTTTCCAAGTCCTATCAAGCTGCCAACTAGGTCTGTCTTTGACCTCAAGTTGGCTCTAAGTTTCAACTGTCAAACAAGGGTTTGTTGTTGTTTTATAACAGAAAATAGTTCAGGAACTTCTTTGCTGATTTGTTACGGTTACATAGGCCATTTAGGTGCTCTAGCATGTAGTTTTTTTCACCAAGAGGTTAGCACATGCATACTGTTATCCCCGATATCTAGGGATAACTAGGAGATCATGTCTCGAGGCCCACATGGTCCTAGACATGGAGTACCGAGAGCAGGAGTGACTTGAGCATGTACGGAGGGCCATCTTTCTTCTTCTCGGCCGACCTTGTCGTCATCGGTAAAGCGATACCTCTCCATCACTCACAGAGCTGGACATGGGAGGACTCTTTAGCTCCATGGTGAGTGGTCAGAAGTATCATGGTAAATATTGTCATATTTGATCATTATAACCTTCTTATATATGCATTGGGTTCCTTTCATTTTGGATGGTAGCGGATCTTGTTGCCCGCTTGTTTAGCACGGAGGTCAACTCATTCATGAAGATTATCTATGTTGAAGGCAGCAGGGGTTCCTTGGGTGTTTTAACACCGAGCACTTATATTTTGGCGGTAAGCGGGATCTCCAGCGCCTACTGAAATAATGTAATAATGTGCATGGTATCATGGTTGGGTCAGGTACCTTGGATGTTGGCATGTCGAGAGGAGTTCCTTGCATCCGAGGTTTTTTTTTAATCTCGGGGATTAATCATGACCTAACTAGTGGGTTAATTTTCAGTTTTCCCTCAGACTTGCCTCTAGAAATTATGGTGGAAGGCTCTCTGATGATCACATACAATGAGCAACCTTGTAGGATTATTGTAAATGACCATGCTAGAAGCGGTCTGCGAAGTTTTAGTGAGTGCAATGCGAGTCTAAGTTGGTTTTAATTAATTAGAACAATTAATTTAATTAATATTATTTTTGAGCTTAATAATGTAAAGAAAAACCTGCGATCTTTGGGAGAAAGATACAAATTATTTGTGCTCAAAATGAATGGAATAGCACTCCCTACACTTATCGCGGCTGATTTGACTCGGTCGGACTATTTTTGCTATGTCTTAGCCCACTTTGAGTCAGTTAGAGTCTAAAACGGCAATTTTAATTGCTAATGTGATTTATTAAAAATCACAAAACTAATGTAATTTAGAGTTTAATTAGTGGATGCAAAGTGGAAAGTGGCAGAAAGAGACCCTCCTAACCTCTTTCCCAACCTCTTCCCAACTTAATTTAACTTATTAATTGACTTTTTGACCATTTCCCTCTTGCCCTAGGAAATTAGACCCACACTTTCTAATTATTTGAATTTTAATCTCGGCATGGAAACAAGGCACCCGTAGTATTGGTACGCCTTCCTAGACTCGCTCTAGACCTAACCCCTACCAAAAACTTAACTCTAAACCTATTCTAACCTGCCACCCACCTTCTACATTCAATTTTCCCACCCCTAGGGGCTGACGTTGGTGGAGGTTGTTTGTGACTTATTTGGGGCCCCTCTCATGAGTTATGACTCCCTTGACCCATTAATTCCTATAGAATGGTCCCAATCAATTTTCTCATTAATTCTCTTCCATTTCTTCATTTTCACACATTTTGGGTCTCTCCAAGAGGAGTTACGCCCCTTTTTCTAGAAACTCCACAAATGATTTTCTAAAAATTATTTGGACAGCCTCTGCTCCTTGGCATCTATCCCAAGGCCTCCCACACCCTCTTTGCTTGATCCCAACACCTTCTAATGATCTGCACCATAGATCTGGCTTTCAAACCTAGATGGTGTGCCTTTCTTGAGATTTGCTCAATCTCTCTCAAATTAACACTTGGCATTTAATCAGGCCTTTCTCTTTGCCTCCAAAGGTATAAAGAGAACCTAACCCTCATTTCCCTCCCTCATTCTTTGCTAAGTCTACTATGTTGAAATTTCTTTGCCATCTTCTTACTCTTGCCATCTTGCTCTCCACTTCATTTGCTCCAAGATTTTTGTTGGTGAATAATAAAAGCTTTGGAGAATTACATGGTGCATTGCTTGTGATCATCATGTCCACATGAGAGGTGATAGTGTTCTTGTTTATTGCATATGGTTTATGGTGTTGATCCTAGGGTTTCTTAGGCAAACTAGTTATTATTTTATCCATCTCTAGTTTGTGGTTCATTGAATAATCTAGGCTTGTAGTGATCTCTTCTAGTATTGTTCTGGAAATCTATCTATGCTATTCTTGTTATGTTCCTAACCTTTTGCAGGTCATCTCTAGGTTTTCATTTGGGAGGAAGTTCAAGAAGGAGCCCTTCCTTGAAGCTATACAAACTCCAAGCTCTTTTTCCTTCATCTAATCTCTTTCTTGCAGCCATCTCATTCGGATTTTCAGCCTTGATTATAGCTTTGGATAGGTCACATTATCATTATTTTTTCTTCAATACTTGCTTAGAAGGTTCCTACGCTTGCATAGGATCCCTTCACCAAAATTGTAAGTGTTTTTGCAGCCCATTTGTTGCGGAGCCATGGCGTCTTGATTGGAAATGGACGGTAAAATCATAAGCTTCTTGAACGCTCACAACACTTGGGAGGTCTCTAGCTCACCTTGCTGGGGCTTGGTATCATTCTCCCTCTCTCTTTCCATTTTTCTTTTTAGATTTCTAAAAGATCTAACCCTAGTTTACTTTCTAAATCTAATCTAGTCCTAGATCTAATTCTCTTTGTTCATATCTAATCTAATCTAAGCTATTTTGTATATCTAACCCTAACTAGCTCATTCTTTATTCTTTGTTCATATGCTCTAGATTAACCTTGTGAATACTTGGCATTTAAGATTTAAAATTTTGGGTTGTTGTTTGAGTTTTCTTGGAGGCCTATAGCCCACGTCCCCTCTTCTTCTTTGAGCCTCTCGGCCCACCCATTTTAGGCCTCGGCCCTCCCTTTCTAAGGCTCGGCCCTCCTCTACATTGGCCTAAACCCTTCTCCTTGCATTGGCTCTAGGCTCACGGCCTCCTAGCAGCCTTAAGGGCTGCGGCCCACCATTTCCTTTCGCTGCAAAACCCTGAGCGCGTCTTCCTATAGGCCACGGCCTCCATAGCTCGGCCTTCTCTCCTTCCTCCGCGGCGTTCTCCTTTGCCTTGATCCTCGGCCTATCTCACGGAAGTGCTCACCGGCCCCTGACTTGGCACCTTACACGTACAGCTCTGACCTTTCAGCCACGCATACACCTTCGCGTGGTAAGTTAGTACATGCTACGCGAAATTATAATAGTTGAATAAAGGTTTTGCATGCCGTTATTAGATAACATTGTTGCATTTTGAGTGGTAGTGGTAACTTGCATTCATCTACATGATCCATCATTGATGTGTTACAAAACCTAAGCTCTGCAAAAGAACTGAAATCTGTTGATTGGGTGTCCACCTTCTATTTGCCTCATTACTGTTCTAAGTGTGCCTTCCTTTGTATATGCAGCAAGAGGGGATAGCGTTGTTGCATTTGGAAATTGGTAGTGGTAACTTGCACATTCATCTACATGATCCATCATTGATGTGTTACAAAACCTAAGCTCTGCAAAAGAACTGAAATCTGCTGATTGGGTGTCCACCTTCTATTTGCCTCATTAATGTTCTAAGTTGCTTTACATTGCTCCCTCTTGCTGCATATACAAAGGAAGGCACACTTGTTAGTAGTTGTGCATGCTAACGTTTTACATTGATAGTTTTAGATGCATGATGGCTGCTAACTAATCTACTGTCAAGACACCTTGAACACTTTGCTAAAAGTATCAAGATAATCACCTTTAAAAGACTGTCACAACAAGCATTTAAAATCAGAGTGTTAAAGGTTATAACAGGTCTGTGTTAAGGTTCTTTTGTGCTTAAAAAGTTTCAATCTTGCATCTATTCATAGGCAACATTTAATTGTTAAAGGGAGAGTAAGTTTTGGTTTTAGAGATTGCTGCTGTCCTAACTCATTTGGTACTAATCCTTGCTGCTTTATTAAACTCAGAATATACTCTTTTTAGCAGTCTTTGGACAGTCCACTTG
>SNQJ01S0208714.1:0-16149 GCA_010110895.2 Picea sitchensis | reverse complement strand
ACTTTTTCTGAGGTTTTTCTATGCTATATTGATATTTGGTTCTTAACATCCACCCTGGCACTTGTTCAATGACCCCCATGTCTCGTACTTCCCTTCCTTGTGAACTTGCCTTATCACGCCACACCCTAAGTCGTGCCTCGTTCTTCAACATCCCCTCCTCATTAACTTCCTTCTAGTGTGGAAGTCCCCTCAGTCGCCCACCCCTTGCGTTCTTCCCCTTATGGGCCTGTCTTTGGACATGGATCCCTTTGCATACGTCTGATCCATCGTCACTTTCATACACTGGTTCCACTCTGGGAAATATTGGTCTTGATCTTGCCAGAAGAAACATTTGTGCTAGCTCATGCGCGCATCCTTTCGTCGTTATGGAAAATCGACTCGTGTACTTCAGACAGGCAATGGATAATATTCATTTTCTTGCCACCCTCGCGCTCAAAATGGCTAATATGTGCAATTCCCTGCTTGCTCGGGAAGATGTCTTCTCCACCTTCCAAGGTGTCAGCTTCATCCTTCTACTTTCAGATCAGACTTACATTTCCAGGAAAATGTGACAGAACCAGAGAGGAAGACAGGTAATCACAATAGAGTAGCACGATGATCTGGTTAATATTGTTCAAACTCTGCAAATTCAGCTCAGAGGACTCTCAACACATGTTTTATCTATTATGGAAATTACTATACAACAAAGAAATGACCAACAACATACAAGAGATTAATATGAAGCCCTCAAGTAGCAACTTGAAGGACTACAATTTGGCGTCGGACCTGCATCTCCTTCAACTTCTCCTCCAGTAATCTATGATGAAGCCTCTTCCCCAGGGCCCAGGACTTTGCCTTTGGATCGAAATGTCCCTTCGCAGCAACCAAAAGAGGGGGAACTCGATGGCAAGAATGGGCCCAACACTTCCTGAGTAAATGCAGTGTTATTTTGTTTATGTTTTAGGCAATTTTTGTAGAATTTACTATGTAAAATTAAATGTAGTCAAGAGTAAATCAAATAAAATCCTTCTATGGCACACCCCCAACTCTTGTCTGGAGAGCACGGGAAGAATTATTTTTGAATCTTTGAACACTTGGATATGCTATGTAAGCTCTCTGTGTTTCACGCATCCTTTTTAATATAGATTTTTTCTTTGTTTCTGTTCATTTTTTTTTTCTAAAAGTGAATCATTATAAAGTAACCTAAATGTTATTTTTTTTTTTACAAAAATGATTATGTTTATTTAAATATAAAGGGGTCGCTGCAGAGCAATGCGGAAAAAGTTACAAAATGTCCCAGACTGATAAAATCCTGCCCATTGTATGTTTGTTTTATGAAGCAAAGCTCTGTAGGGACTAGGAAGCAAACAAAATTCCCAAGTCATTGCTACAAGCAAGACTAGCCTAAAGTTAAAGAAGTTGTAACATTCCATGCAACTGCAGGTCCAATCTGATGCGTCGACGGTTGATTTATGTCTTGTGATCCTTGAGAAGATGCCTCAAATCCCTATTGATTCTCTTTGTAAATGCTTAGGATGTGTGGAAAGAAAGTGATGATGTGATCTCCTCGCTCATGAACACCATGAAATATAGTTCAAATGATGACTTAGTGGGGTGCCAAATCCACATTTTTTGTCTAGTAATGTGCTTCCCAGTGTGGGGAATTATGGATGCAAAGCTTCTTGATTTAGCTAAAAAATTATTATTTATTTTTAATTGTTGTCCTTTATCATGGCCTTAAGTAAATCTGGATGGAACATGAAATCCAAAGTGTCATGAGGCCAAACTCCCTAGCTTCCTTAGCTTGGATATCATCTATCACATTTTGGCGACAAAGAACATGAATATAACTCACACTCCTAAAATTATTAGCTTCATGTTGAACATATTGATACATTTGTTGTTGCAATGGCGCCTTGAAGGAAGAAAGGTAAATTAATCCTCTGATCACCAGCTCAGAGTCACCAATTAGAACGACATCAAGGAGTGGGTTATTTTCCAAAAGATTGAGACCCATATAGGTTGCATGCACTTCAACGTGATTATTTGTCTCTCTTCCTAATCCCCAAGCATATGAGAAGAGCTCATTTCCACCTAGAACATATGCAATCCCCCCCGAACCTACCGCCCCAAACCTTAATGTTATTTTTTTAAGTTACTTTTGGCATGCAACTTTAATTTATAAAATAACTTCATTGTAAAAATGATTTTCACTTATTTAATAAAAATGGGTCATTTCATGCAAAAGTAGTTTATTTGTAAAAAGTGGGCTTCTTGGTAAAATTAAAGAAAAAAGAGAAACTTTGTTTTACTCAATGACATCATTGTGCATCTATTGCCACGTAGGCCAACCTCTATTTTCCATATGGCACTTTGGTTACCTTTTATGCATTTCTTAAAAATAACATAACTTGGACATCTAAAATCTGTTTTCAATGCCAGTTTTTTTACTACATATTTTTTTGACAGTTTTCAATCAAGATAGTCAGTTTCTGCTTGTTGGCACGAGGCCGAAGGGGAAATAAGAACGATCATGGGAAAGGAAGTGTGTAGAAAACTGAAGTAACAATTGGCAAAAGAACAACACATGCGCATGCAAGAAAGCATGCACAAAGGAAAGCGACAACTGGAGGAAGAACAACACGCGCATGGGAGAAAGACCTAACGTAAGAAGGGTTAGGGTTTTGATAATATTATGTAAATGGATGAAGAGCCCGAAATGTATATATATAGATACGAAAGTATCATATAAGAGTTGTTGTTGTTGTTTTGATTATTGTGTGGATGAATGATATTGTATTTGTTGTTATGAACCGATTTTGTAAGTTGTTGAGCAAAGGAGATATGAGGGAAGGTAGATCTAAGGATTAGACCGCAGGTTGTGGAGCCTGGTGTGATCTAGTTCACCTCACATAGATCTTACCCAGTTTTGAGGAGAATTGTAAGTGTGAGGCGTCGAAAGTGCAGAACTATCATAATACAATAGCCAAGAGCCAAATCTTTGTGGACGTAGACTAGGAGGGGGTGAACCACGGTAATACTCGTGTAATATGTTGAATGTATGCATGTCTCTTCTTTCTTTTAGCAATTAATGGCTAAGCTTGATGAATGAGGTAATACATTGTTATGAATCTATTTATACTTTGCTTAACTTAAACTGTGGTATATATGTATGTGACTCAGAGGAATAAGTAGTTTCCCTTACAGCTCACGATATCTGGCCTTAATCAAGAAACCCTTATCCTCTACTCGGTCCTAGTCTGTAAACACCTGAGTCTTACAACCACCCATTTTAAGACTATCTCGAGTGAGACTGTGCAGTACCTTCTGGGTGTTGTGTTGCCTTCTGGTTTACCAGGAGGGCTAATAGTTTTAGAAGCTTTGTTGGAACCTCGAATGACATGAACCCTGGGTCAATAACTCGGACAATCCGAGAAGGGAAATGATAAACCAACAAATGGTTATGTTGTCGTGTTAAGAGGAACAAGAAAGGACTAAGTAGATGAGATGGAATGAATAAGAACCGAAGGAGCGGAACAAAAGAGCAATGAGACGTTAGAAGGGGATGTTGAGACCTTGGAACCCCACAAGAGAAGAAATCAAGGGATGGTCGAGAACTAAAGAGCTAGAGTTTGCACAGAAATACAATAGAAACCCCAGGATCACACCGCATAAATACCTGGATAAATACGTATTTACGGATTTACATGAAGTCTTTTTTTGTGATTTTCTGCATCTACTACAGGAGTGGATCTTAAGGTTAAAGGATAACCACATGACGAACTGGATTCGACAGCTAGATTGTACTCCAGTACAGATCCAGTAGGTGAACAACAAATTCACCCGCGCAGTCGACTTTTGGCTTGACAATATTGTGATAGGATTTATCACAAAATTTGCGGTAGACACCGGAAAGTCACACAACACAGCTGAGCAAGAGTTCCTACAAGGACCCAAAGGAAGGTACATTTGATCACTGTATACTTCTATCAAGATACTTCTATATAACAAAGGTGTAATGACAATGGAATCAGACAGCTAGACTTCCCTGCGTGCATGGGGGAAGGGGGGAAGCACTGACAGAGAGAGGAGGAATGGAAGGAAGGAAGGATACAAAGAAGAAGGAGAAGGAACCCTTGGGCCCAATCTTGATGGATGACGACCAGCTCAAGTGGATCTTGGCGTCATCAGGAACAATGTGTAGCGGAGCACCCTACCAATATAAGGTGAATACCAAGAAGAGAGTCGTAGCCAAGAGGGAGGGCTTGGCCAGCGATGAGGAAGAGGTAGAGGATCTTCGGGTTGTGGAGCAGATTGAGGAAATCCTGTGTGTCGCATATGAGAGGAAAACAAGAGGCCCAAGAATAGGAGGAGAAGACAACCATCCCTTCAATGTTAATGTCAGTGTGGAACCCATAAACCCATGTGCGACCAATACACCAAAGAGAACACCACCATTTAGACAACCAAAGTTTGGAGGAAGTTCGACAGCAGGAAGTACATCGAGACAAAGGGCAACAACTGGAGGAGCCAGTTCAAGCAACCTTAGTCAAGTATCTACACCACACGGAGGAGGGAGTAGCTCAGTATTTGGAATAGCAGGACACGATCCCACTATCAGATTACCAGAGTTATGAGGGGAAGCAACAGAAGACCCTGAGAAGCATCTGTTCATTTGTGCAAAAATTTGGGAAGCAAAGCAGATCACTGATGAAGACACCAAACTCACGCAGCTAGCGATCACGCTAAGGGACCGTGCACTAGACTGGTACATGAGTCTAGACACGAACAGTGTTCCCGAGACGACAAGGACACTAGACGACATTAAGAAAATATTGATCAATGATTTCTAGAAGTCGAGCTCAGAGGATCAATACATGAATGAGATGATTGAAATAAGATAGAAACTAGGAGAATCGGTATGGGATATTGATCAAAGATTTAAGCGATTAAAAGGAAAGTTAAAATACCTTATGACCGATATGCAACATCGACACCTGTTTGTCAACTCACTACTCCCACACTTAAAATATCCATTATGACAACAAAAGTTTCAGACGCAGGCAGAGGCTCTGCAGGCAGCCTTGAAATTGGAAGAGAATCAATACCAACAGACGGACTCGGCTATCGAAGAACTGAAGGAGGATCTGAAGAACCTAACATTTCAGTTGAACCAGAATAAGAACAAGGACAAACGAGAAGCAGTTTGATGCACTACTTGCAGGATGGAAGGACACCATAAGAATGAATGCCCAACATTCGCATAGTATATGGCGACAAGGACGCCAAACCCACTACCACAGGGAGGATTATGGTGCGAAATATGCAAGAAACTGGGTCACGACCCTTACCACTGTACGATGATGTAGAAATACCAAACAGTTCCAAAGAACTCATATTGCACCTTTTGCAAGTCAATCGGCCATGATGACAAAGATTGCATAACTATGAAGTTGATTCGGGAAAGAACATAAGACGCTTACAGGGTACAGGCAGAAATGATGAATGGGCAGGCATCACCACAGTTCAATCAAGCCCCAACACCATACAACATTGCGCCGCAGCAGTACAATAACGCACCGCCCCAGTACAATACCGCGCAGTATAATTAGGGACCACAGTACAACCCGTCGCGAGGTGACCGCGCAGCTTATAGAGGAGCAGGACGAGCAAGAGGAGGTTTCGGACGTGGTAGAGGACCTGTTACATGTCACAATTGTCAACAACCAGGATATTACACATGGGAGTGTCCACTGCCACCAACAACTTGTATGTATTGTCATGCATCGGACCACGATACGGAGGAATGTCTGACATTACTTGTAAAGATCCAGGAAAAAAGGAATCAAAATAACCAAAATGTTCAGTGGATTTTAGCCGAAGCAAGGGATGACAGATGGAACATCAACATAGTCACTTAAGGAGGAATGAAAACATGAAGTGATGCAGTTCGATAGGAACCAACGCAGAACCAATGGGTAAAGAAGAACACCAACCCCAAGAAGCAGTTCAATGTGCATAAGGACAAGGAGATCTTTACAGAAGCCCAACAAGAATTCCAAAAGGAGAACATTGCGCCGACTACACAACAGAGCAAGGAAGCTCTGGAATACGAAATGTCGCCATCACTGGACCATACCAACATAATACAACCCAAGGAACAAGTAAGTACAATCAAAGACTTTTTGCAATCATGCATCAAAATCTTAAGTGATCCTTCATCTGTCAAAATATTGCAAAACATCCTAGAAAAATGTAGCAGCGAGACGGAATAGAAGCCAGAATTGAAAACTTTCAACCACCTACACACAAGAAGAAGAACAAGTAGGGAATTTAGATTAAATGCTAACATTGGGGATTTCAATATGGGGGATATTATACTAGATCTAGGATCTGAAGTGAATGTACTACCAAAATCTACATGGAAATGCATGGGAGAACCTACACTGGGATACTCAACTGTTCAATTAAAGCTAGCAAATCAACATAGAGTCCTACCAATAGGCAGATTGAAAGGAGTGACGATAGATCTGGATGGTGTGTGCACTAAGGCAGACTTTAAAGTCATCGAAATAGTAGACGGCACAACACCTTACCCAACGCTACTTGGTCTGGATTGGGCGTTCGACAACCAATCTATAATTAACTTAAAAACCCGAAAAATGACATTTGAGTCAGGGGACTACGGGGTCATAGCCCCACTCGACCTATCAGAAGGAGACAGGTTCGTAGAACCCACTTGTCTGGATCTAGAAGAGATCGGCCAGTTGTACAGAACAACTGCGCGTGATGCGGACTATATAAACCCAACTGCAGACGGGGTACTAAGTTGGCGGAGCATTACTTCATGTACAGCAGACTCAGACACCGGGTTAGAAAACTGGCAGCAAAGACTACATGAAGTATCCACGAGAAGGAGTGTCAGAATAGACCGCACAGTAAGGAGGATTAGCATAGAAATCAGAGAACCACTCAGTTTTCACGGGCTAAATGATTTGGAAACTTTCTTGACACAATATGAAGACAAAGTATTCGAAAGCCAGAGACTGCTAGCACTAGATTTATCACTAAAGGCTACACCCGCAAGATGGTGGGGTGCACACAAAGAGACTATCACAGATTGGTACCAATGTAAGTGATTACTGCGCATAAGGTTCGGCGCAGAACAGACAGGTAACAAACAACATAAATGTGATGGACTAGGCACACCAGCAGAACACTTGGAGGTGTGTAAAACATGGTGGAAAATGATGCCACCGGAGGAATGGTCTCACCACTTCATTCATACTTTAGAGGGAATACCAACGAATTGGTATACAGACCAGGAAATGCGTAAAGAAACCAAGACATGGACGACACTCCAACAGAACTTTACAGTCACTTTCTCATTTGAGCACGAGAACCCCAACATAGACACGGCCCTGAAACAGATCAAAAACATCATATTCATCGAAGAACCAGAAGTAGAAGCTATCACAGAGGTACAACGATGGAATAAGAAGATAGTCAAGGATCTACTGTCATGCTACCACGTACAGGAGGAAGCCCCGGATGAAGATGATCTGCGCGATATTTAGATCGAAGAATTCGAAGGCAGGAGAGATGTGGAAGGACCACCCTTAGAGTCATAGGTCATCTCTGCGAAAATCAAGATAAAGAAGGTTAACATGGGGACCGCCGAGCAGCCCAAAATGGCCAGCATTGGAGATTACTGGGAAGAACAGACACTAGAAAGCATCACAGAATTGTTGCGCAAATACAACAACCTTTTCCCCAAAACCTTTATAGAGATGAAAGGAATAGCCGGAGAATTAGGAGAAATGAAGATACCACTCAGATCTTATGTGAGACCCATTAAACAATGACCATATAGACTAAACCCCATCTCTAAACAAAAATTTAAAGAGGAGATCGACAGGATGCTTGAGGTTGGCATCATCAAACCAGTCGAAGATTCAAAATGGATAAGCCCGATGGTAGTACAGGACAAGAAATAGGGAAGAGGGATCAGGATATGCGTCGACTTGAGGAAGTTGAACGATGCATTCCTACACGACCCATTCCCAACACCGTTCACGGATGAAGTACTCGAGAACATAGGAGGCCACGAAGCCTACTCATTCACCGATGGATTCTCAAGATATCATCAGAATAAGATAGCACAGGAGGATAGACACAAGACCACGTTTGCGACAGAATGGGGATCTTATCAGTATACAGTCATGCCATTCGGACTGAAGAATGCACCTACGATATTCTCCAGAGTGGTCATTGCAGCATTTAAGGAATTCATCCACCAATTTCTCGAAGTATACTTGGATGATTAGACGATCTATAGCCTACTGAAAAACCATGTGGAAGTTTTACGATTGATGCTATAACAATGCAGACAGTGTCAGGTATCATCAAGAAATGCATATTTGGAACACCATTTGGGATACTATTGGGACACATAGTATGAAGACAGGGTTTTCTAGTGGATTCGGCCAAAATCACAGTCATTGTTAATCTACCAGCACCAAAAACAGTCTGCCAACTAAGAGCAACGTTAGGACATACGAGATATTACAGGAAATTAATCAAAGGCTATGCACAGATTACAACGCCAATGGAAAAATTGTTAAGGAAGGATACAAAGTATCAATGGAATGAAGAGTGCCAACACGGGCTGGATACCCTGAAGGAAAAGATGTTCACCAAACCAATATTGGTATTTCCATATTGGGAGAAGACATTCCATGTACATGTAGATGCATCAGCGATAGCACTTGGAGCTATCTTAGTGTAACCAGGAGAAGGAGACTTGGATCACCCGATAGCGTTCGCAAGCAGAAAATTATGAGACTCAGAACAAAATTATAACACGACAGAAAGAGAAGGCCTAGCTATGGCTTATGCACTACAGAAATACAGACATTACCTATTGGGAAAACACTTTAATATATTTACAGATCACTCAGCCCTGAAATACCTAGTCAACAAGCCAGTGTTGGGGGGGAGAATATGTCGATGGTTATTGTTATTTCAAGAATTTGACTTTGAGGTAATAGTTAAACCAGGAAAACTGAATGCAGGACCTGACCACCTATCGAGGGTCACAAATGGAGAGGAACAAATGAATTTAGAAGACAACTTTCCAGATGCAGAGCTATTCTCAGTACAGATTGTTGATGAGTACTTCGCAAAGATCATCCAATACTTGAGCACAGGTACTACGTCGCAAGAATATACCACTGCGCAGAAGAAGAACCTGGTAGTCTTCACAACCGACTATCAATTGATTGCAAGACTTCTATACAAAATGGGCGCAGATAGCATCTTACGAAGATACGTACTAGACCACGAATGACCAAGAATTTTAGAAGAATCCCACGAGGGAATAGCAAGAGGGAATTATGCAAGAAAATCTATCGCGCAGAAAGTACTACGCGCAGGATTATGGTGGCCAACGATCCACAGAGACTCGAAAGAGTACTACCAACAATGTGATGTCTGTCAAAGGGTAGGCAAACCCAACAGAAGGGACAAGATGCCACTACGACCGCAAGTGACACTTCAGGCATTCGACAAATGGGCAATAGACTTTGTGGGACCAATTCACCCACTAGCTAAGAGAACAGGGCCAAGATATATTATCACCACGATGGAATACTTAACAAGATGAGTGAAAGCTACACCACTAAAAGATTGCAGTGCATAAAACGTTGCACATTTTTTGTTTGAACAGGTAATTACTAGATTCAGGTGCTCAAGAATTTTGATGAGCGACCAAGGAACGCACTTTATAAACAGCACCATCTGTGCGATGCTGGAAGAGTTTGAAGTTCATCACCAAAAAAGCACACCGTATCATCCATAGGCAAATGGCACAATAGAAGCCTTCAACAAAATTCTAGAAAACGCCTTGACAAAGATATGCAACGTCAATAGGGATGATTGGGATCTCAAGGTACCAACAGTACTATGGGCGTATAGAACCACATGCAAAAATATGACTGGCCACACACCATTTAAACTAGTCTATGGTCAAGAAGCAGTAGTGCCCTTAGAATTTTTAATACCCAGCCTACGTGTAGCAACTATTACATAAATGATAGAACGAGGCGCAGTACAGGAAAGACTGAATCAATTACTGTCGATGGAGGAAGATCGAATCTTGGCAAGATTCCATCAACAAGTACAGAAATTAAGAGACAAAGCTTGGCACGACTGCCACATCAAGAGGAAGACGTTCAAGGAAGGAGAACTAGTATTTCTCTACGACAGTAAAGTGTTGCAGCACCCAGGAAAGATGAGAATGCATTGGCTAGACCATACGAGGTAAAAATTGTCACAGACGGAGGAGTTGTACCGTTAAGAGATCTAGCGGGCACAGACCTCAGAGGAATGATCAATGGGAGCTGGCTGAAGCTGTACAAGGGTAGTCGACCACCCACCGCGCAGTAAGAAAAAAAAAAACTGAAAACAGCGCGCAACATGATAGACAAGTCACATATGAAACACGAAGCCAGCAAGGGAAAATATAATGGCTATATCAAAAAGGGAAACAAACGGGAAAAGGAAAGTCGACGAAAGAAGAATGACAGGACAACACAAGGCAGAGTTAAAACAAGGCAAGGACGGATGGGATGTCCCATTAAACGTGCCAACTGGAGATGGTAGAGTAGGCGTAATGGCAAGTACGAAACTACCACGGATGCATTGAACCCATAGTTATGGTGCATTAATCACATGATGGAGGAAGCATCCTCGAAAAGCTTCATAACGAGCCCATACAACACACGAGCACAAAAGTAGTTAGTTTATTCATGAAAGGAGAGCAGAAAAAGAGCAACAACGGCTAGAACGAACAGAGTGAAACCACAGAGCTCATCGAATCCATTCAAACTTAGCAAACATTCGACAGACACCATTATGGCACCACCGAAGCTCACAGAACTAGGCCAAACATTCAGATCAACCAGGGTTCAGACTAGGTCACGGGGACCACTGGGAGAAAATGAGCAGCAACCACCAGAGATCGTCAATATTGACGAAATCCCGTCGCCAGAGGAAATCCCAGTAGATTCCACACAAATACTAGAGGAGGTTCCACAACCACAAACAAAGGCCATGGAACAAGATACACCAGTAGCGGCGCACGAGCCTCAGAACAAAGAAGAAGAACCCCACCAAGAAATACCACCAGAAAACTTCAAAGTAGCCATAGGAGCTAACGGAAGCACAGAAAACCCGGAAGCATAAGTGCAACTAGACGCTCCACAAATACCCATCCCAGATTTTTTTTCGGCCGAGTTGACTGGTGAAATGGCCACAGCTTGGGCAGAATGGATGGTGAAGGAGAAACTAAAAGCTTCTGGAACCCCAAGCCAACCATTGCAGCAAGAGGACCGAATTCTCACCTCGAAAGAAATCGGCTGCAGAGATTCTGATACCTTGCATACCAGAGGGAGTGCGAGTGGACCCGTAGCTATTAGGTCACGTCGGGAAGCTCAAGTGTTCTAACCATGACGTAGCATATGAAACCAAATATCCAGAGCTTGCACCACAGGTCTTTATGCAAAAAATAGTCGTGAACCAACTCGGAGAAACCATCACTCGACCACACCAGTGGGCCACTAGACTGGACAGAACATGAATTCTAGGGTTTCTGAAGATACCACTCTTTGGCAGAGGCCAATATGCGATGGCATGCGTTAAGCAATTGTTAGCAGTTATGCATGGAGGGGATATATGGCTGGACAAACCCGTCCCCATAATTTTCGAACTTATCGCGCAGATAACAGGCCTACCCACCGGGGGTATGGATCCCATGCTGATTCTAGATGATAAGTCCAAGGAAAAAACATTGGCAGAAGAGATGAAGAAGAAATATGGCACCGACAGGGGAACACGAGGCATTATAATTAAACAGATCAACAATGTTGCGACACAATTGGGCACAAAATCTTATCCTGCAAACTGCTAAGAAAATGCCGCAAAGACGAAGTACCGGCATGAGTCATTGTTGTTGCAGCTCAGTGCGCAGAAGGCACCTTCATGAGTTGGGCGCCATACCTATCAAACTTTTTCCAAGTAGACTGCAAAAACGCGCAGGACATAGGTACATAATTTCATTACTCATGGTTGATCACTCTCATAGCTTTCATGGGATGGCGAGAACCAGAATACGTCGTCTTTGGTACCACACCATAGCCAGGAGGAGCAAGATATCGAGTCCTGAGATTCGGGCCACTAGCGAAGCATAACAGGGATAATGAAATCATATTCGAAGCTTACCTATGGGAGATACAGGAAGCCATCATCCGAGCAAGACCCGGATAAAAAGTGGCTACAAATGCGCTACTGCGTCATCGAGGGTGATATTGACATGATCATCAGCGAATGGCCTGATGAATGGAGGATTCCAATTATACTCAGAGAAGTACATGGACAAACAACAAAAGGAGGGGTTGTGCAGGCGGAAACATAGCCTCCACAAATCCTAGTACCCAAGAAATGAAGAACGGGCCAAACCAAGTCGACTCAGGCAGACGATGGCTCATAGTAGCCAAGGACCCAGATGAGGAGGATAGAAACCACTCAGTCGACCAATGGACAGCGGAAACTAGTTGAGGGAGCACAAGAAACCTCATCGAACCCCATCACACAGGAACCAGGGGGAACTAAGATACCAATGGTACAGGAAGCAGGTGCGCGCAATAAAATGAAGGCACAGCGAGCACCACCGGACTATACAATCATGGAGGATGATGGAGAGATGATTGATAGAATGGTCCAGGACTGGCTTGCAGAGGATTTCGATCATGCAGCGCACTACAGGGATGAACTGCAAAAGGAACTGACAGAAATGAGACAGCTCCTTACAAAATTCGGGGAAGCCCAGATCATGAATAGCAGTACAGGCATAGAGCCATCGACCACACAAACCACAAAAAGGGTGGAGGTAGAAGAACGCGACCCAATTCTTCCGATACCACATGCACATTCCACGGTCTATATAAATCCTAGCATGCTGAGAATGAATGAAATTGTGGGATAGACACCACTGAAGGATTTGGATCATATCCAATTGGTCTTGACATGGATGCCATCAAAAGCATTATACAAACTATAGGTTAGCATCGACCACGAGATACAGTCTCGAGCACATAAAAACTTAGTCGAGCTACAACAAGTAACAAAGAAGCAAGAAGCGCTAGAAACAGTTTGTGGACAGGCCAAATCTGAAACTCAGGAGGAGAAAGAATGCAGAAACGAGCTGGAACGTAGAGTGGAAGAAATTTTTGGGAAAATCCTAGATATTGCACAAGGAAATGAACTCCCAGCCACAGAAAAGATCGACCATATTGAGCAGGCAATTGATCAGTATCAGAAGGAGATCGAGACTCTCCACAGATAAATTAGATTCACAACTCCACCAACAGTGAAGGAGCAATGGAAGAAAGAAGAAGCAATGCAACTGCAGGAGCTAGGAAAATGGGTCAGCATGGCAGTCGACTTGCTGGATAAAGTAACGCAACTTTGGACAAGGCTGGAAGAGGATCCACAAGTCCAACACTAGGACAAGGAGGAGGAGAGGATCAATGCAACGATCCAAGAACTCAAGAAGCAACAAAATATCATACCAATTCCGGAACGAGTCAAGGGAATGCAAGAGTTGAAGAAGATACAGGAAGAACTTATCACTGCACAAACATAGAAACAGGAGCATCAGGCTCAAACAGAATCGTTGCAGGAACGGGTAGCAGAAGTACTTGCACAGGAAGAAGAAGCCAGAAAATAGACAGCACAGACTCAGCTAGAATGTGTAGGACTGATGAACGAGGAAGTGGTAGCTCAGATAGTCAACACCATCAAGGAGAAAACTACGCAGGCATTAACAAAAGCGGCAGAGTTGCAGGAACAATTCCAGATGATCACCAAGGAGATCGAGGAAGCACAAAGCAATTAAGTGACTCGGGATGAGTCACATGTCAGTGTTGGGGACCTGTTGGCACCAAGCCGAAGGGGAAAGAAGAACGATCGTGGGAAATGAAGTGTACAAAAAACTGAAGTAACAACTGGCAAAATAGCAGCACACACGCATGCAAGAAAGTGTGCACAAAGGAAAGCGACAACTGGAGGAAGAACATCATGCACATGGGAGAAATACCTAACATAAGAAGGGTTAGGGTTTTGATAATATTATGTAAATGGTTGAAGAGCCCGAAATGTTGATTTTTCTGAGTGTTTTCTCACTTCTGCAATTTATCCCCAATCCCGGTTTCAGCCACTCCTTATCACTCCAAATGTTTAATGCCCATTCCCAATATTAATGAAATTTGCAGACATTAATATACATTAAAAATTCGAAATGAAATTTGACTGAAACACATGAAATAAATAATCTTTTCAATGGCTGTCTTAAAACTCTTATGTGATACTTTTGAGCAAGAATACTCATACATTTAATTGAGCACTGTAAAAGAGAAAAGAAATATGTCCACTGCATATAATTGAGCAAGAATACTCATAGTAAGTTCAAAATACTCATACATTTAATTGAGCACTGTAAAAGAGAAAAGAAATATGTCCACTGCATATATGCTATTCTTACTAATCTTGGTAGTTCATATTAAGTTTTTATATCTACATTTTACTCCGCCAGAGAAGCTCTAGAGGATGATTACATACCCCTCTCTCTCTCTCTCTCTCTCTCTCTCTCTCTCTCTCTCTCTTGAATTTTTTTGTGATTCTTTTGATTATAGAGCAAGATAAACTCTTGCATCTTGTAGTGATAAGCACTCCAAGTACATTTAACAAAGCCTTGATAGTCCAACAAAAGGATAAATCCAAGCATTTAAAGAAGCAACATCCTCACAACAACAAGTAAAACAAGGGTCCCAAACACTCTCAACTAGTTTCTACTCCCAATGGTGACAAAGGACCAGAATAAAAAAGTAAGAAGACTGAGGTACATTGCAGTTTTTTTGGGTGAGATAGTCATCTAGAGTCTAAATGTTTTAAGAATAAGGAGGCCTTTGATCCGGATTTTATGAGCAGAACAAAATGAATACAGATTATTAACAGGTGCTTAACACAAAATAACAGAGATACAGTAAAACTGGTTTTCTATTCAATAACGAAATAAGCTGAAACTGTAAAATGCAGCGTAAACAAGCTTGTTGGAATGGTGGAGGCTTATCTCTGAGAAGAGATGTGACGGCAGCGTGCATTCACCAGAAGAAGGTTACAATGAGCCTCTGAAGGCCTTTTTACAATAAGCAAGAATGCCAAAAACCTAACCCTAGGAGATGAAACGCCAAAAGTCATGTGGGCCCCGTTTGGGTAAGCTAGTACATCAACTTCCCGAGGTCGTAACTTTTGCATACGATCTCCGTTTTAGGCATGTGATAGCCCGTTGGAAAGGTATCATCGAGGAGATTCATTGAGGATCTCGATACTGAAAAACCTTCATTTAGGCCCTCAAAATGGCCCCAAAAGTAAAAACTACTAAAAATAGTAAATTGCCAAAAATGTCATAAAATTGTTTTGAGCCAGTTGGAAAAGGTGGATGGCCACCGATATCCATCTGGATCAATCCTCCCTCCTTAGGAAGCAATGGTCTCCATTGCGTTGAGGTCCCCCATTAGATGAGGAAATTTCTGCTGAATTTGGCCCCGGGTGAGCCACTTGCCTTGGTGCAGGAGCTACCCTACTTTGACGACTCGATAAAGATGGATCCTTTGTTGTCGAGTGCCCTTGATCTGTTTGTCCACAATCTGATCATTGGATGCCTGTTGTATGCAGTCGGGGTTGAGCTCTATTGGTGTCAATTGTTCTGCTACTTCTGNGGAAAGGACGAATGTTGAGCTCAAAAGCATTATCCCCCACGGCCTTGGTGATAGTGTACGGTCCATAATGGAGTGGGCGAAGCTTCTGATGGGGTCCTGTAAGGCGTTCTTTCTGCAAGTGCAACCAAACTTTGTCGCCCACCTGAAACTTATGTGGCACCCGGTGTTGATCATGGCGTTGTTTGTACTTGTCATTGGACTTATGTAGGATATCCTGAACCTGTTGGCGGATGTGCTGGATCCGCTCAATGAACTGGGTGGCTTTTTCAGCTTCAGTTGGAGTAGGAGATGAGTCAGTTGAGGTGACCGCAAGGGGAAGTGCAACATCTATGGG
>SNQJ01S0208713.1:3540-14117 GCA_010110895.2 Picea sitchensis | reverse complement strand
CAATTGTCCATCACTACCTAAATTACGGAACTTGATCCCCCTGAATCAAACTCCCACAACACCCACCACTACAGCTAATCCTACCACTACCACCCACCCTTCCAGTAGTAAAGGGTTGAGGACCAAATATGCTTGTGCTATCTGTTAAGAGTATGGCCATTATACCCATCACTGCCCAGCTCTGCCACTTTTTCGACAGACATTTGCCGCAATACGCCAGAACTTTCAAAAAAACCGTAGTCCTGCTACGTCCTCCACAACAAACATCACTGACATCCGGTATGTCACCACTTCAGTCAATGAATGGATGAGACGCCCATGCTCTATCTGCGATTCATTAGCTCATTTTACATACCTGTGTCCGATGATCCTTGAATACATGAAACGTCAATTATCCCTGCTTCATCGACCCGCAGTGGCGATAATTGACATTACCTCGTCCCCAGAGGCTCTTCATATCATTTCTCTTGAACCAGAGGCACTCCCAATGCCTCCATGGTTCTTAGATGATGTATCTAAGGATTCACCCCCCAACCCCCCCAAATCTCCTTCTCATTCCCCTACAGACACTCTCCATCCAACCACCACGGGTACCCCTCAGTACTTCAATATATGTTTTATGTCGAGTGAACCCTCCCCATCTCTTAGCATTGTTCCCCCTGCTTCTCCATCAGGGGGCAACCACACTGTCACCGAGACCACTCCTCACGACCCCTTGTATTCTTGAATTTTCCAATGCGACGAGGAAATACTGGAAGAGATAAACCACCCAGACTCTCCCTGGGATGCGCTACATCACCGCACACTCTTCTCTCCACAGGAAGCCCCCATGCCTCTTAACCAAAACCCCATTTATGCGATCGAAACCAAAGATTTTATCCCATCAGGACCTATCGATTGGTTCAACAATCCCATTCCTTCCCCTGATTCTTTTGAAGAAGGTAATATGGACAACATTTCCCCCACCATCAAAATCGACATTTCCATTAAAAATGGCATCGTCGAAGAAATCATCATTGGAGCTGCTTGCACTCCTCAGGAAATTGATGCATATAAAGCCCTCTTCCAGAAATATAGGGATATTTTTTCCTGGTCATACACGAAAATGCCTGGACTCAATCCCTCTATTGTCGAACATCGCATCAACACCTGGCATGACATCACACCAGTTTGCCAAAAAACGAGACCGCTACACCCATCCAAAGCCGCGGCTATCAAAGCCAAAATTGACAAATTACGTGCTGTCGGGTTTATTTACCCCATCACTTATACCTCATGGGTTTCCAACCTTGTACCCGTCGACAAAAAACAGGGCACTATCCACGTTTGCACAGACTTTCGCGATCTCAATAACGCATGTCCCAAAGACAACTTTCCAACGCCTTTCATCGATCAAATTATCGACGACTGCGCCGGCCACAAGGCTCTCTCCTTTATGGACAAATTCTCTGGCTATAACCAAATTCAAATCCACCCAACCGATCAGTATAAAACTGCATTCACTACCCCATGGGGTACTTTTGCATATCATGTCATGCCTTTCGGCTTAAAAAATGCCGGCACAACCTTCCAGCGGGCGATGACATACATCTTTCACGATCTGGCTAATATGATCCTCGCCTACTTGGATGACCTCACAGCTCGATCCAAGAAACGCACCCAGCATCTTGATGATTTACGAATCATATTTCAACGGTGTTGTCAGTACAACATCCTCTTAAATCCTCTCACGTGTGTGTTCTGTGTCACCGCAGGGCGCCTCCTTGGTTTTATTGTTTCCCAAAGCGGTATTACCGTAGACCCCCTCAAATTCCAAGCTATCACCAAAATTCCACCTACCCGGAATTTACGGCAACTTCAGAGTATACAGGGAAAAACTAACTTTCTTAGACGCTTTGTCCTAGATTACACCATACGTGCACACGGTTTCCTCCGCTTACTACATCACGACATCCCTTTTCACTGGGACGACCATGCCCAATAGTCATTTGACGATCTTAAAGAAACGCTTTCAAACACACCTTTAATTAGTACACCTGACTATAATCGTGACTACATCCTGTACGTATCAGCATCAACTGTATCAGTAGCCGTCGTCCTCATCCAGCTCGGAGATGACAATCGTGAACACGTCATTTATTACGTTAGTAAGAACCTCTCAGGACCACCCTTGAAGTATAAACATGAAGAGAAACTTGCTCTTCCAGTTGTCCTCGCATTCCAAAAACTGCGCCATTACATTCTACATCGCACCACAAAGGTCATTGCAGATTCCAACCCTATGCAGTACTTGCTCAGCTGCCGACAAGTTAATGGAAAATTCGCTCGATGGATCATTATCCTTCAGGAGTACAACCTCGAGTTCTGAACACCTAAGAGTAAGAAGGTGCTCGTTCTCACAGAACTTGTCACAACTCTCCCCTCTTACACCACCAACGCCCCCGTCAACACCGACTTTCCAGACGAACATCTCTTTTACATTAATTCAGATGATCCTTGGTACAACGACCTCCTCATCTACCTCCGAACTCAAAAGTTCGGTAACCACCTTTCACGAGATGATCGTCGACATATTCTCCATCAGGCCCCCCACTACCTTCTCATCGGTGACATCCTATACCGACGGGGCGTCGACACCATTCTTCGTCGATGCCTGACTATTGACGAGGCCGGCAGAGTCTTAAACGAATGCCACAGCGATGCATGTGGGGGCCATCTTTCAGGTATATCCACTACTCAAAAGATGATCCGAGACGGTTACCTTTGGCCTACCTTGTTTCATGATTGCATTCATGTCGTGAAACGATGTGAGCAATGTCAGCTCTATGCCAACAAATCTCGAGCTCCCCCCACTCTTCTTCACCCTGTCATTACTGCCGACCCTTTTTGTAAATGGGGCATCGACTTTATGACTTGTAATCCCCCCTCCAATAATGGCCACAAATACATCATTGTTGCCGTTGATTACTTCACCAAATGGGCTGAAGCTATGCCCACTTTCAACAACACCTCTGACACTGTAGTGCATTTGTTCTTTAACCACATCATACCCCGCTTTGGAGTACCCCTCCAACTCATTTCGGATCATGGAAAACACTTCAAGAATGAGATCTTCAACGAACTCTCATCTCGGTTAGGCTTCTCTCATGAGTTTGCTTCACCATATTACCCTCAGTCTAATGGACAGGTCGAGGCAGTTAACAAAGTCCTCAAAATCATGTTACAACACACGGTTAATAAACATAAAACCAATTGGCATCGTATGTTATTTTTTGTGCTATGGGCTTATCAAACGGCTGTGAAGACCGCTACCGGTTTCACACCATTCCATTTAGTCCATGGGATCAAGGCAACTCTTCCCATTGAGTGTGAAATTCCCAGCTTACGCACCGCAATTGAGCTATTACCTTACACTGCTCCAATGGAGAAGCGCTTGCTGAACTTGGAGTCTCTAGATGAAGATCGTCGATCTTCTTTACAGAACAACTAGGCAGCTAAAAAACGATCCAAGGCTACCTTTGATCGCCATTTCAACCATCGATCATTCTGCGAAGGTGACCTCGTCCTGGCTTATGATATCGCTCATGATACCTTTGGCCACGACAAATTCGAATCACTTTGGCATGGCCCTTACATTATCCAACATTTCCTCACCAAAGGCGCATACATCCTGGCCTCCCCCAAAGGCCTCTCTCTCAAGGAACCCGTCAGTGGGTTGTATCTCAAGAGATTTTATGCTTAAAAGTAGTCATTCTACTTTAGGTTATTTCTTTTTTTTAGCATTTTTTAATCTTTTTTCTCCTCCCCTCTCGTCTAAACTATCCTTTGTGCTATTGATATATTCTTCCTCCACCAGCCTAACACATCAGTTACGCCGACAACGCCAGCCGTTGGACACAAAATCTCGCTTCGGCTGCTTGGGCTCTCTACACCCCCTCACATGAAATGCTCCATTCAAACGACATATGTTTGGGGTTAGCAACCAACAACCAAGCCGAATACACTATTGTCATTGGCCTCCTGGACGACGCCCAACATCATCATATTCATCACCTTAGCATCTTCCTCAACTATCAACTAGTCGTTCTCCATCTTAACAATGTGTACCACGTCCGTGATCCGTGCCTCTTTCGTAAATATCTGCAGGTTAGGTTTTTATCTCGACATTTTGATTCCATTACATTTACACATATTCCAAGAAAATTGAATCAAATCATAGATACCCTAGATAATATTGTGTTAGATTGGCATATATCACATCAAGATACACATACATAAACATATAAAAAAACTTGTCACAGCATGTGGGGCCCATACCCCCTCAATACCTATGTACGGCCCTCCGTACAGCCCCTGCCCAAAAATTGAAAACCTATTTCTATGAAGGATGATCAGACCACTAACCTGATACTCACAGATCCTCAATCGGATGCCTTGTCCTCCCCGAATCTCCCAATCTCCTCTGAAAACTGCTCGTCCAGACACTATTGCAGCAGGCACAAATGAGGTGGCAATGTGGGCCCTACAACTATATATATGCCTTTTGCCAAACTTCCACTCACCATTCCGGGAGCCCACGGTGTCCATTTTTCAACCCGTCTTCAGCCACGGGATCAACATCCCGTCACCTACATCACAATAGTCCCTGGGTCAGTTTTCATCCTGAGCCCCTGGGGCACCTTTTTTTTTTTTCATACCATGGTCAAGTACGCATGCACATAGTCACACTTATCAAATACATGCTCATATCTTTGATTCTCTTCAGATATTGTTCACTTTGGGTATTTTGTTTTCATGTGTGTAGGTACCTGATCATCATCCATTGACACAACTCCTTCAGGTATATACTCAACATTGGCATGTAGTCTTTCCTGTTGTATCGCATTTACATTTCCAGTCACACCCTCTGATATTGGACTCTAGGATCCCCATTCTCGGCTCTGTAGTACCCACGCCTCCATTTGCATCTTCGGTACTGTTACCCAGTAGCATTCTTCCCCACATGAGTTGTCCCATTCCTAGCACCTTTTTGACACTTTTGAAACTCATGTTGTTCTTCATTACCCTTTAGGGATGGGAGTCCCGATAGTCTTTCATCATGTCATGAATCAGCCACATACTCCTTCTCCTCATTTTTCTATATTTCCCACACGGACTCCCAGATTATCTCTTTACTGTTCTATTTTTTACCTGCAACTCTGTAGTATCATGAACCCTCCATTTCATCCACAATCAGTTTGCCCATCTGCGAACCTACCTTCATTTCACCTACCTCATATAGAAACTCACCAATGGAGCCCCCACCCTTCATCAGTTTTCCAAGAAAATTATGCCCTCTGTGGGCCACCCATATCACACTGGGGCACCCGTTTCTATATTTGTACATTTCTCCCCAATTATTCGTTATTTATTGTACAAACACCTTTATTTCCATTCATTGCGTTATCTTTTTGTCGTCACCTTTGGCGACTTGCTTCTTTCCTTTTGGCCAAATGCAACCCATGTCACCCTTGGTTGGAGCATTACTTATCATCTACCGTTTCCGGTATCGTCCATATCTTTAGCGTACCCCATAGGTCACTTACCTCTACCCTCTGAATTTGTTCACCTTGTCCTTCCTCTAGCACAACTTATCACCGGTCTTGTCGTCCCCCTGACACTCGACCTCATTACATGATTGCAGCCACTTTTTATCTCATACATCCTCCAACCAAGGGCAGTCTTGAGTCCTCCCACTTCTTGACTTCGTCCATGTACCTCTGCCACTTCCTCACCTCGGTAGATTTCCCAAAGCCCTTTGCTTCTGGGAGTCGCATTCCCCTTTTGTCGACATCAACACAATTTTCCAGAAGAGGGACAATATCTTGATTCTCATTATCCATTCAATGAGAGATCTCGGATGACACAGGGTGAAACACCATTGCTCCCTGCTATCATTGACCCCCATAACATTCGACGCCAACACTTTCTCATGTTACGGTGGGCCTTACTTTGCGACTATTGTAGTTATTTCTCTCATTTGCCGAAGACCTTTGAACTAGGCTGGGCTATCAATGCCCACATGATCGCTGCTACTTATTAACGCAATCACTGCCTACTATTCAGAGTATGTTCATTTGCATGATTATCTTTTGCCTTTATCAGAACCGCCCCCGAGGGTGCTGCAGTTGTCTACACCAACGCTTCAGTCATCTTTTTCAGAGTTACCTAACACGAGCATGGGGCATGCCCGCCTCGTTTGTACACAATTTTTTATTTTACACACCTCATAGAAGGTCGGGTCCTACCAGTTCCTTTTTCCCTCCAACGAATTTATCTGGACAATCACACTATTACTCTCTCTTACAACCACAGTCTCAGTAGAAGAAACATTGATGGATTTCGTCTATACGTATGCTCCTAACCTCATCCATCAGGGGGCATCTGTTATCACTAAAATTTCATCCGCACATGGTTACAAGAAATCAACATCGTCAAACAGTAATGAAGTCATTCATGGCCCTGAATTAATATCACAGCATTCAAAAAAGGTCAAAAACTATACAAAGTAGTGAAAAATTGAAGAACGCTTTGTAGATGTTGGGTGCGCAGAACAGGAATGTAGAAATCGCGCATAGGTGCACGATGCGCGACTGTTAGCGCAAAAAGTCGCGCACCTGCTAAACGACGCATTTATGAAAGTGGTTGGCCTCCCAACCACTTATGGTTCAGCTCCCAAGCTGATTTGAACCTCAAATCTGGGCTGGATCCGACTGGTGGTCTGGTCAAAGACCTAATAATGCCCTAAATGGCCTCTTTTCACACTACACAACAGTTAAACAAAAGCCCAAAGCAATGCTATAAAAAGCCATGAATGCACCTCATTTTCTCAAGGAATTCAAAGTAATGTTATGTTTCCTATATTGTTTTAAGGACTCCATCCTTGACAAGAGCACATTGGCACCATTACATTGGGAAATCCATCTCACCATTGAGTGGATTTGTAAAGAGTTCTTTCATCACCATTTTCCATTTTCTTTGTTGTAAGAAGAGCTAGCTAGTGAGGGTCCAAGAGCCTTCCCTTGGAGGAATAAGGGACTCATAGTCCCCTTTCTTCTTGGTGCTTTGTTTTCATCAATAGATCAGCCTCAAACATTGGTGACATGGGTATTTTTTTTCTTGTTATTTCTATGTCCCTATGCTCATGATTTTAATTTTTATTGCATCTATTAGTCTAATTCTTAGTTATAGCTTTTGTTTTCTTTCTCTAACTCTTTTCTCTACAGCTTTCCTTCTCAGCAGACCCAAATGAGCTTGCAATAACCTCTTATTTTCTCACTAAGGTGACGAAAGAGGTGCAACAATTAGTCTCCAATCTTATTACATTCATCTACTCTTGTGCACAAATCCACAGAGCCTAACTCTGCAGGGGACATGAGATATGCGAGATATGCACCAGATCCTCCTTCCCAAAACTAGGTCAAGGAACAGAGCCAACTCCTACACAGTCTGTTCGCACAAAGGCTTACTTTACACAACCATATTGCACAAAATGAACTTACAATCTCTTTCACTAAGCCAAACATACTCTTTGCACATAGCCAATCCCACTAGTAGTCATGCACTAAGCCAATCACCATCTACATTTCTTAGCTACTACTTATTTATACAATTAAAACAAGACCTAAACATGGGTAAACCCATGGGATGACATCCCAAAACCCTAATACAAAAACCTTAATGAACCCCTTGCTCGGTCCACAAAACAAGTGAGATCTTGCGATCTCCGCTTCGCCTAGGTGCTCCATCTTCGACCAGCCTGTCAAAGTCCCAATGTTTCCTCAAAACTTGGTCAAGGGCCAACGTACGTATTCTCACTTAGCCTTCATGGAATTCTTAAGGCATCTCCTTTCCTTTGTCGATGCACTCTTGCAAATCCTTCCTTCCTCAGAGTGTTTAACAACCCTAGGATTCTCTTAAGGATTCCAACACTTCAAAATGTGTTGCTCGAGTACACTCTCATACTTTCTCTATGCCCTCCTGGCAAAGTGTTATAGAGTGTTCAGTAACTCTGCGATGTGTTTCCTCCTACACAATATTTCTTTCGAAGGTACCGAACCACCTTGAAATTTCCTCTCGAGTCTGTGAATTATCCTGGTGTACCTTCCTGGCAGCTTCTCTTTTGACTCCACTGAGTTCAGATACACACTCCTTGTGTCGACTCACAGAGTCTAAAATCTCTGTCACGCACTCCTTGCACTTATCCTTGAGAACCATACTTAATCCAACACACTCACAGATATAAAATTATACATCTATCCTTGTAGATGATTTCTAACATACATCTACAACTCAAATGCATACATATGACATTCATAACAAAACATCCATTACACAGAAATTGATAAACAGGAAAAATTATTCATTTCTATAAATGGTGGAATGTCCATTACAATACATGAGTTTGAACTACAACTGAGTCTCGCCTCTCCCTCAACTGTTTATCTCCTACATTCGATGTTTGCTACCTACCCTACTAGAAACAATACAAGAGTTTATACAAGAGGGGCTCGACAATGTTCCCTCCAAACTAATCTAGAGGTTTCTAATAACCTTTCAAAAACTTGTCTAATGGGAGGATTACAATGATGGAAATCTAATCAGAATCAGATACAAATCCCTCCTACCATCAACTACTTAATGGAAACCTTATCTCTAGCTTGTGTGAAGGAACAATTTGGCTCTTCCAACCTGTCAACATTAATTGCCTTGATCACGCTTTAGATTTTTGAAGGAAAAATGAGAGGGCGACACCTCTTCCTTCTTTGAATGTGCACCACTTGTGCTAATCAGTTGGCGTGTGTTGAGGTGGAGCGATGATCCTGCATCAAAATTCAAAATAATTCATTTTGGAGTAAAAATTACTCCAATTCTCTGGCGAATATACTCAAAGGATTCCCTTGGAAGTTGTTTTGTAAAGATGTATGCCACTTGTTCTTTTGTTCCCACATATTCAAATATGATGTTCTTCTCTGCATCATGTTCCCATAGAAAGTGATACTTGATTGGAATGTACTTCGTCTTGGAGTGCATCACCGGGTTCTTTGAGATACTGATGGTGCTTGTATTATCACAATAGATTGGAATGGGCTCATCATACTAAACTTGTATATCTGTCAGAATTGGTTTCATCCATAGAACCTATGTAGAACATGTTGTTGTTGCAATATACTTGGTTTTGGTTGTCGATAAAGATACTAACGATTGTTTCTTTCTTAGTCAATATACTAAACACTCACCCAAGTAGAACTCTGCTCCACTGGTGCTTCATCGGTCATCAATGCAACCTGCCCAATATGCATCTATGTAGGCAATAAGTGATAGATCCTTTTCTTTTGGATACCATAATCCAAACTCCTTTTTTCCTTTGAGATATTTCAAAATCCTTTTCACTGTTAAGACATGTGATTTCTTTGGTGCTGCTTGAAATCATGCCACCTATCCAACTACCTGCATTACATCTATTCTGGATGTTGTCACATATAGTAAGCTACCTATTGGAATATATATTGAATTTTTATCAGTGATGGTTGAGATCCCTTCAAAAGGTATCAGGGTCATGGACAACCATAAGATCTCAAAAAGTTACGGAGAGGTTACACCTCGAAATACTTCAGACTTCACATATTCGCAAGTTTTCATTCACGAGGGAAGAAAATCTACGAATTCACGCAACCCAAATTCCATCTAGACCATGGATCTGTCCATAGGGAGTGAGACTGTCTCAGGCCATCCAATTTGGGAAAGTTACACAATCGTTGGTCGTGAGTTCCTTCGGGGATTCATGAATCGGAGTATCGAGGAGTAAAAAATCCCAAGGTCTGAAGTCACTAAATGTGAAGAGATCAACACCATTGGTTTTCGGAGGGGGCGGGAACCTTCAATGAGGTTTTGATTAATTCCGCCAGTTCAGATTTCGCTTGAAAAGAAATCAGCCACATACTAGATAGCCAAAACTCGAAGTTGCGAAGCACCTGGAGGCTTAGCCCCAGGTCATAGCTCGAGGTCACGTGAAGGAGCGGGACTAGCGGAAAGGGGCTAGCACCTAGAAATTTGGAGCTTTACTCCACATCACCTCCCTTCCCCTGAAGCCCGAAGGCCCTAAGTCAAGGTTCCTCACACTAATTTTCATCTTTCTCACAATTATGAGCACCATGTTTCGCTTCAGAGATTTTGACCGCCAGAGGAACTTCAATAGCCCATCCTCCCTTCCCCTGAAGCCCGAAGGCCCGAAGGTGAGGTTCCAATAACATGTATCAATCATCGATGGGTAAGGGTTCCAGCTGTCAAATAAAAATGCCCATGTCAAAGAAAAGAAAGGGAAAAAGACGAGCTTTTGAATATTCGCACGTAGGTGGAAAATGAACAAATGATAGAAATAGATGAGAAGGATGAATGTTAAGGTCCTAACCCACACATAGGTAGATCAATGTATTCGGATGTAATAAAGGTCAATATTAATAAGGCCTTTCAATAAAATAGAATAAGGCGGATGTAAGAAGACCTAATAGAAGCTTCTGCTTCTAGAAGGATCTTCC
>SNQJ01S0208712.1:0-16150 GCA_010110895.2 Picea sitchensis | reverse complement strand
CTCATAGTCTTGTAAAAATCCAGAAAATTGTAAAAAATGTAAATATGCATGGATCAGAAGTGATTAGAGATATAAAAGAGAAAATCGAAAAAGATTGTACTTCTGAATATCCTGATGCTTTCTGGACAAGAGAGCAATATTTTGTAAATCTTCCATATAGAGAAGATTACATCCCTAAACCACAAAAGGCCTCTGCAAACCATATGTCTCCGACAGAGCTAGAGTATTGCAAAAAGGAGATCCAAGATTTATTGCAGAGAAAACTTATAGAGAATAGTAGAAGTCCATGGGCATGTCCATCTTTTTATGTTAATAAGCATTCTGAACAAAAAAGGGGTAAACCTAGAATGGTAATCAATTATAGAGCATTAAATGTTGCTTTATTACTCTTGAGATTTCCTTTGCCCAATAAGGAACTATTGTTCTCCAGGATTGGAAGATGTAATGTCTTTAGAAAATTTGATTTAAAAAGTGGATTTTGGCAGATTGGTATTGTTCCAGCTGACAGGTACAAAACGGCATTTGTAGTCCCTCAAGGTCAATATCAATGGAAGGTAATTCCATTTGGTCGGAAGAATGCTCCTTCAGAATTCCATAAAAGGATGGATGATATCTTCAGACACTTGCCATTTGTCATTGTATATATAGATGATTTACTCATATCCTCTATAGATATAAAACAACATGTACAACATTTGCATAAAGTTTATGATTTGTTATATAAGCATGGTCTTGTGCTCAGTAAATCTAAACTTTGTTGGGCACAAACAAGAATTGAATATCTTGGACTAATACTCTCACAAGGAGAAGTAGAACTCCAAGACCATGTGCTTAAGAAACTAGCAGAGTTTCCTGATGAAATTTTGGACAATAAACAATTGCAAAGATTTCTGGGGTGTTGAGATTTCCTTTGCCCAATAAGGAACTATTGTTCTCCGGGATTGGAAGATGTACTGTTTTTAGTAAATTTGATTTAAAAAGTGGTTTTTGGCAGATTGGTATTGTTCCAACTGACAGGTACAAAACGACATTCGTAGTCCCTCAAGGTCAATATCAATGGAAAGTAATGCCATTTGGTCCAATAATGCTCCATTAGAATTTAAAAAAAGGATGGATGATATCTTCGGACATTTGACTTGCCATTTCATTGTATACATGATGACGCATCATATGCTTTGTAGATATAAAACAACATGTACAACATTTACATAAAGTTTATGATTTGTTATATAAGCATGGTCTGTGCCGAAGTAAATCTTAAACTCGTTGGGAACAAACAGACTGAATATCTGGGATCACTTTCCTCACAAGGAGTAGCGTAGAACTCCAAATCATGTGCTTAAGAAACTAGCAAGAAGCCTCGGGATGAAATTTTGACCAGGGCGAAAACAATTGCAGCGACTGCGTTTTAATTCCATCGCGCTTTATGAAAATCACAAAAAGATGCTAGAATTTTGCCGTAAAAGCATTTGGCGCCCCACCTGAATTATAAAATGCATAAATCATCAAACAGACTCCAAGATTTACCCAAACTTACATCTTCCTTTAGGATCCGTCGAAGAAATTAATATTAGAAATCGTATACTTCATACGAAACATGGGCCTTCTTCAAAGAATGGACCCTATATCCCCAATATCTAGGGATAACCAGGAGATCATGTATCGAGGTCGATATGATCCGTACATGGAGTCCGAGAGCAAGAGGACTTGAGCATGGACCGAGGGCCTATCTTTATTTTCACTTTGTCCCTGCAGAAATTTCCATCTCTACTGGCCTGGGCTTGCATCGAGAGGGCTCTTGCTCCATGAGGTAACCGGTCCGGAGGTATCATGGTATGTCACATTTGATCATTATAACCTTCTTAGCGATTAGGTTTCTTATCTCGGATGATCGCTGATCTTACACTAATCCACTTTACCCCATTGTTGGGGCGGGATTGATGGGGCAACTAGCAGTTGGTATCTTCATGGGTTTTGGTTAGCCACCGCGGGGGATTTTGAAGAGCCATCAGTCACTCCCATCATCTTATCACGCTTTTCATCTTATACCGCTTCATCCATCCCATTCCCCTAGTCCGCCCATTGGGATGACCTTCCGTGGTATTACTTTGTCTTGTGGGAAGAAGGGGCCAAAGGCCCGTGTAAGTAAAAAGAATTTGGTAAAACATAAAATCCATAGGAAAATAAAACCTAGAGATGTTTCACCCAAGGATCCCCGAGCGAAATAAAAAGCATTTCGATAAGAAACTAAGGGACCGCAAGAAATGATTAAATAACAAATGCAAGACCTAACCAAGAGGATGGGAGGTCCTATCATGAGCCGGACCATTATGTTCATAATTATTTATAAGGTGATGACATCGCTTTACCATCCGTCAACAAACCGTGGCAGCTGGACCTTTGGTTGCATGGCCAGTTGAAGGGGGTCCACCAATGCTCTCTCATTTCCTCAAGATACCAGTGTAACGTTGTCGCCTCGCCACCGCCAGGTCCTCTCTCTGGCTGGCTAGTTTGTAGTAAAAAGAAACAAAATAAAGATAAGGCAAAAAGGCCTGGAAAAAATGCATCCATGATCGCATATCTCGCCCTACAAAGGCACCCACTGCATAACACTTTGGTATCCGGGACTATGACTAGATATCCCTAAACCATATCATTCATTACACATGGCTTGAATAAACCTTTGAGGAAAACTTTCCATTTCTGTGGGTATTAGCCCAAGGGTGGTCTTGTTGGTTTCCCCTCAGCCCAGTATAGTAGATTTGTGTAATGTCTTTGAGCTCTTAGGACATCTGTGTTAGGATTTCATGCATATGTTTGATAAATTTAATGATGAGATATGATTTTACATTGCTGGCGATGTCTTGTGGGACCGATGAGCCCATGGAAGGCGTATCCTTTGATGTGTGTGTGCGTGACCATGCCCACCTGACAGTACCGTGAGGATCTTAAGTAAGTAATATGGGAGATGATTAGCTCGACCTCCATGGGGATGAAGAGAAAATCAGATGGTTGCTGGGATGACAAATGCAGGACAACGTTGTGATGAACATTTGCACAGAGAAGAAGAAGAAGAAGGACACCCTCACCGGGACACTTTGGCAAAGATCGACCTTACGTGGGGATCACCCCCTTGCAGATGGACGATGGTCTTGGTGATTAGGATGCCACCAGGGCAAGCTGGACATTTCCTGAAGGATGTGGAAGCGTGTTTGGACCTTGTGGCAAGTGTGGCAACTTGCAGGAGGCCCAAAGGGGCCAACGCTTTGCTCCTTGGATGTACCGGACATGCCCCAACAAGGCCAACGTCTTCCCTTTAGGGGCCTGGCGTCTCCATTTTAGCTCATTTTGGCAATTTTAGCATTAATGTGACAAATAATTGAATAATGTTAAGTCAGCTATGTTTCACTGTTTTCCACGACCTATTTTGTTAATTAAAGGTCATGAGAGGATATAAATAGAGGACGTTGCCTCTCACTTTTATCATAACACAACTTGCTCCTTGTGAGAGATATCTTTTACCTTGTCTTGTTTTTCCTTTTGGAGTGAGGCGTAACTTCTTGGAGGACTATTTTTGGCATGTGGTGCTATTTATCATTTTCAAGGTTTATAACTAGGGTATGGATTATGCTTCTTCATGAGTTTGTAAGTGTTTTCTCATCAAAACTCTCAATGAATGGTTGTTGATTTAATATCTTGCATACATTGTTATATTGTGATTATTTGCTTAATTCTTGAAACCCTGTGGAGCCAAGCAACATTAATAGAAGTTGTGGCTTCATGTCCCCATGGTAAAAGCTTATATCCATTTGATTAGAGTAGGCTGTTTTAGCCTGAAATGAAGCTACACTAGCCATCTCCCTTCTTGGTTACTGTCATAAATTGAAGAAGAAAATCCTTAGGCCTAATTTAGTTTTACACCTAGGGTTTGTTTCCGTGGTTTTGAAAGCCTTGTATCTTAAGCAGCACTTTCAGCCTTCAGGATTTCGTGCCTAAGTAAGCCATCCTGCTTTGCCAAAAGTAAGTCTCAAGGGTGCTGCAGGAAGCATGGGCCCAGCCTTAGCTACACTTAAGTAATTCTTTTCTTCTTAGGGTTTTGGCTTGGTGGCCTCTAAGCAGCAGAAACACCCATTAAACCTCAAACCCTCTTGTCCTTGGGAGTTTAAAGCCTCCGCTTCATTAGTTTCACTCCAATTGACTCCATTAACCAAGGCACTAGTCTTAGAAACTATCTTGAGCTTGCTTGTGCTTAAACTCTTTCAACACTCTTTTATTTGAAACCCTAACTAACCTAGTATCTAACCCTAGCTAATTTACTTCAACTCCTAGTCTCTAGAGGTGTGACGCCCTGTTTCTTTGGAAGATCCCTTGCTTACATCTCAAAATTCTGTGGCTAGGGTCTCCTCTTGCCCATAAAGGTCTTGGAATACTGTCTTTGCTAAACAGAAAACGCCTTGGCTCTCAACTGGACCTACTAGGCCAGCGTTGGCAAAGAAATATATGAAAAGACGCCACATCTTTGATCCTTGCTTGGTCTAAAGCTGTATCTTATCACAAATTATAGGCTTGAGTTGGTAGTTATATTTTACATGTTTTAATTTGATGACTCCTCTCATTATCACTTCAAAATCAACCTATTGATAGGGTTGACGTGCCATCCAGATAGTGAAAACAATATTTTATGACGCAACAAATATATTCATTATGAGTAGATTTATGATATGAATCTTGATTTGGTGATATAATAATAAGACTGATCCTGCACATTGAATGCCCATATCTCTTGAAGTGCATTTATTGAAGAAGTGGTGTTGTTTATCTTGTTTAGGAAATCATTGGATTCTACCAATAACAGCATTTGATCATTGCTCATATATATATTTAAAGATAGTCATTAATACTTTAAAGTACTAACCAATCATGTTAATATACCTCAGTTTATTTCGTCTTGTCTTAAAATGCCTTCAAGCAAGATTCTCTCCTGGACTATCTCTATCTACAAGAATTGTGGAGCGACAATTTGGGTCCCAGACATTACCTCTTATTCTTTTCATAAACTATATTACATGGGACGCTCTCGACCAAAATGCATCCTGGGGATTAGAAAGAGCTCCCATCGTAGGTGACAAGGTGGGGAAGCCCCCTGCTATTTTTCAGCTTGAAGCCTTGGAATCAAGCTAACCTAAAACTATTCCTACAAACCCATGCTATAACAAGACTTGTTCCAGGAAAGAAAATTGTATTGCATCAAGTAATCCAGGGAATCCTCCTACCAAAGAACAAGATAAGCAGCATGGGTTTCATCCCTCCCTAAATGCCATACCAGATGCTCCACCGAGATTCAAATGGATCTTGGTTTGTACAGAATGCAAATACTGTTTGTGTTTTGATTGCTTAACCTGTTGTATAAAGAATAGTCCATCTAGTTTAAGGATACTAGAATTATGGATTGATAATACTAGTGGCTTAGAATCCTTCAGCAGCTACTTCAGAGAACAAAGAGATTTGTTTTGAGGAATAATGACTGGTGGTCCTAATCAAGGACAAGTTTATATAAGACTCTATACACCATATCTAACTTATCTAGATTTCTATTGCACCCATACTTCAATGATTAAGTATGATGGTTGTATACATTTACATTTGAATGTGATCTAGACAAGGATCACGGCCATTCTGGTCGATGGTTTGATTCTCTGGGCTCTTTGGAATCATTGTTCCGAGTATTTTTAATTTCTTCAATCCTATTTTATCGGTAGCCTTCAAATTTGGTTGGTTTCAGTAAGTATGCAGCTCTCAAACATGAAGCATGGTTTGTACTTAGCTTATCTTACATGAGCGAATTTCACATGTTTCAATGCATCCTTTCCACTCCTCGCGACATTGCCATCACCTGGCTATGCATTACTTCAAAATGATACCGAACTTATTCCAAAGAATGCAAGGGTCGCATTTATAAATCTTTCTTGGCTTCCACCTTTTCTCTTCATCACGCTTCCACCATTAAGTCACGAATAATAAAGGATTACTCTTTTGACTCCGGGCTTGTCAATATAATATATCTAAAATCTTTAGAAGTATCGGACCTGTATGTTCAATAAAGTTTGTTCCACTTAATAAATCTTGTAATAATTCATACCATTGGGCTTCATTGGTGTCCTTATCGTTCAAGGGTTCCATGAACTCCATGTTGTAAGAATAATACTTTAGTCTATGCCGCAATTAAAGTACCTAGGGACAATCACTTTAGTTCTGGCTATCCGGTAGCCATGATGGTCTCCTATATGGGTCGGAAGCCTCCAAGGATCTAGATAATGCTTGTAGTCCAATAACCCCATCTAGAGTTTTTGGAGAATCTTAGTCAATGGAAGTTGCCCATAGTATTTTACTGAACCGGTTATGAGTATAAGCAAATAAAGACCCTCTGCTCTCATTTAGGACATTCAAAAATTGGGAGAGTCTTGAGAGAGGTCTAAGTCCAAGTCAAGCAGTGTGTATCCTCTTTCTTCTCATTTTGAACCCGAAAGTTAGACATGTAAAACACTGATCTCAAGTGTATATTAAGTGTAGACTAGATCCTGTCCACTCTGGTGTGAGTACTTTGGTAAATTGGTAAGTGTATAAGTTCGGATAAAAGAAGTGTTTAGCTAAAAGTGATCGTCGCAGGATACGTAAGCATTATTTTTCAGCAATTTTTTGCTGCAGAATAGGCCTATGTTGTTGCCAGTGTCTTAGACTCATTGTAAGTTGAACTTACCTTCTATCTTTTGCTTACCTACAACATTTAAAAGAGTTTCGCCAGAAGTAGCAGTAATTCAGAATGGATTCACAGAAGGACTCTTCATCTCATGATCTGTACAGTCTAGCTAAATATAGACCTACTAAATGGTATAGCAAGTTCTTAAGTCAGTCTGCTGATAAGCCTTTGTATAATGTTCATCTGTTAGCAAAAGAATATTAACCCGATCCAAACTGGAAAATGCTTGAAGTTCCCACCTCAGATATATATGATATTTATATCTTTCAATTCAAAGCTACTACATTAATCCGTTATTGTTCTGTAAATATCCCTATCTCTCTCGGACAATCCAAATATCAAATTCCATTGATACAACAAGATGATAATGGATTGGGGTCTCAAACATGGTTATGAATACATCCATATTGGATTAATCCAATTTGGTATAAATCCCTTAGTCAGACCAGGTCTAGATACCTCTGCACTAACGTGTATCATAGATTCTAGACATAACAACTTTTTTGACGCCTTAATCTTTGGATTCCAAGCCCCTCTGCACAATGGCCCTATCTGGTCTTCAGCTTTGCCTCGTTATCAAGTGTCTCTTCACGATCCTTATATTAATTATTTGTTACAAGCCTATGTACAGTATGCCGGCTTTAACATGGTCGAAGGATCCAAAATAGCATAGCTACATTCTTCAATCTGTTTGTGGTTTGTTTCCACAACCATGCCCACTCTCAATCCAAAATTGCTTAAACGCGCCTCATCCGAAAGCGTGGTGGTTGGACCAAGCAATGTCTCTCCCCTTACTTTAGGTTTTGCTAAACTAACTACTGTAGAAGAATGGTCTGCAGAATATGAACCAATCTCTGCTCATTTCAAACCTCCTATGCCTCAAGAAATGGTAGTATCTATGAGCTCTTCTGGAAAACCTATATTAAAAATAGGAAGGTCCCAGAGTCAGAGAATCCAAGACCTTGATCGACAATTCTCATCTTTAACTGCAAGTAGTTCAAGATCAGATTCCGCAAGACACTCTGTTGTACATTCTCCTCCTAGAACACCTGTATATAAACCCATTGCAGGAAAATCCAAATTTGATGATCATCTTTTGAAGCATAAGAAGGGTTCAAAGGACTGTTATTACTGCAAAAGAAACAATCCTACCCAAGAACATGTTCCTCAAGAAAATCTAACGTTTTCTCCTTCACTTCCTAAGAATTTTGAAAAATACCAGAACAAAGTTGACCATCATGACCAACATCCTGACTGTTCTGCCTACCTAGATCTTGCAGTCCCCTCTATTAAAATGTGATGGACTATCCTCTGCCAAGAAGTTGTAAAGAGAAAAGGACTGAGCTTCCTTTCAGATATTTGGGACCAGGTAATCATAACCTAAAATTTCAAAATTCTTGGTAGAAGATCTAGATTTTATCCAATACAAAAATCTGATGCAGAACCTTCTCAAGACATTATTAGGATGCAAAATATGCAAATTATCAGTCTGTGTGTTTAGCTCAGAATATCGATGATATAGCCCAAGATGTGATAAAGACAAAAGGTCACATGAATGGGAATTACATTCCTAACTTGATCGATGTGACTCAAAATCAAGAAGATTCAAAACACGCCTACATACTATTCTCGACAAGCTAGAAATCATGTAAAAAGCGCTTGAGAATATGAAAGTTTTTATCAAGAAGAATCTCTAACCCTCGGCCTGCTTTGATTCCTACTAATGATGTATCTTTTTCATTCTTTAGCTCTTCTCCTCCTTCTGAGAAAAGGGCACTAACATTAAAACAACTGGCTACAAGCTTAAAGAATCCTACTCTGGTAAGGATAGCAAAAATCTGCAAGCTAGCTTATGAAAAATTATCCTTGGTTTAGAGACAAGGAAAGGAGCTAGAAGTCCTAATAGAACAATCTAAAGAAGATAGCTTAGCCAGTCAGTTAGCTCTTGTACATATTTCTACTGACCAGTGTCTCTCCATTAAGGGAATGGATGGAGAAACTAAGCCTAATCCTAATCCTGAATCTTCTAAACCAAGTTCTTCTAGAAGTTCGGGATGGGAACAATGGTGTAATGCCTGGTATACAGGATCAAAGAAAGCCCCTATGGATATTGATGGACACCCAAAAACTTCCATCAAACACACTGATACTTCTCCTGTCTCAAATGTTTATTGCAAAAGTAAACTTGAGATACAGAATATGATCCAAGGATGGTATGCATGGGCTAAAACCCAAAAGATGTTATTCAAAGATAAAGTTTCATGGAGTGACTTAGCCCTAAGAATAACATGGGGATTTACTGGAAACCTGAGCTTTTGGTGGGAAAGAATTTCTGATAATAGTAAACTAAGAATTATTCAGCATGATAAAACAATAGATGAACTGATAAAAGTCGTAGTTCATGAGTTCTATGGTGATATCAGGGTAAACATGAGTCATTATGCTTATATGTTTATGAGCCAAAAACTATGCCACCTCAACCAGTTACAAAAATATTTATGTACTATGCAAGCCCTATTATACAAAGTTCCTCATCCTTGTAATTTCGCCATTTGAGGAAATACTTATCCTCAATGCCTGGTAAGGTTCCTGAGCTAGTCAGAACAAGAATAGAAGACTTAGAAATTGATATAGAAGACCTGTCTCTTGTAGGATTGCAAGAACAAATAGTCACTGCCCTCTAGAATGAGTGTATTAGGAAGAAGACAACAAAATCCTTGAAAAATCATTTAGGATTTGATTCTTCAGTATGCAAAGTCTTTAATGAAACATCTAGTTTTGGATGTTCTCAGCATAAGAAATCCCCTAAGAAATGGTCAAAATCCGACTGTGGTTGTCATAAAAGAAGTAAACACTTTTCAACTAAGCCTCAAAGGTCTTTTAAACCTAAAAGAAAGTTTTACTTTAAAAAGAGACCACAGAATAATAGGTCTAGGCAATCCCAATGCTTTATCTGCAAAAAGCCTGTCCACCGGCATCTTCAAGAACTCCGCGTCAAAGACCAAAGTCCAAATTAAAATTATGGATCTGTTCTCCACAGGATATGATCCAGATGAATGGGATATGGTCTCTAACCATTCATATGGTGAGTATTTATCACTTTCTGAAGATTCTGATGATGAGAATGATATTCCACATCCTGAGTCCCCTACCTTTTCCGACCATTCTTCTGATTCATTTCAAATTGAAGAATTAAATTTCTTGGATATTAAAATGATGTCTTCCTTTGTTGATCTCAATGCTCTTCTTCAACAACGAGCTACTCTCCAGTCTAAACTATCTGTCCTTACACCTGGACAATTTTCCTTGTATGATAGATATACTTCTCAATTACATAAAATTTTTAATTCTAAATTCGGCCTTCCAGCTGTACCCAAATGTGTGAATATTCATCACTATACCCAACCGATGTTGAATTTGAATCCACACAACCTAGTATCCCTTCTTCTCGTGATACTAGCGAGTTCTAATTATTCATGAGATACTTCTTCCGTGAAGATAATACCTTGATAATGCATTTTTACTGAAGAGGAAATCAAAGAGAAAAATAAGTATTAGTCGTTTACTATGGAAACCTAAAACTCCAAAGAGAGAAATCTGGCATTCATGAAGAAACAGTGAGAAATGAAGAAAGCCAGGAAAGAGAAATATTCCAAGATGATATAGAGACTAGATTTCCAGAAAATAAAATGTTGAAAGGTCTAGATGACAGAAACTGCCAATCTTTGTGCGTGTATGTCGTTACCTACAAAGATAATTTTTTGTAGATGCTCCGGCGTAGACACTGCGCTAAGGAAATCATGCTGCTACGGAGCTATTCCCGAGTACTATCGCAGCCTATTAATCTTCTTATCCGGAAATAAGTACGTAGCCCAAGATTAATCACATCCTACTTCCGCATTTTCCTATTTATATTCGTGGATCGAAAACCTGATTCTACGCTTTACTACCTGATCCGACATACCGCGAATGCCAATACTTTGTAAATAAGTGTTTACCACTAACAGTTGGTCATTCTGAGTTGATATTAACAGTAAATGGCAAATCAGTAAAAGTACCCAGCAAGACTGTTTTTGAACGAAGAATAATAGAAAAGCCTGCTGCTAAATCACTAGAACATTCTACTCATAGTCTTGTAAAAATCCAGAAAATTGTAAAAAATGTAAATATGCATGGATCGGAAGTGATTAGAGATATAAAAGAGAAAATCGAAAAAAGATTGTAATTAATATCCCGATGCTTCGCATAACATTTTGTAACCGCCATACATAGAGAAGATTACATCCCTCAACCATCGGTCTTCTTGCAAACCATATGTCTCCTACAGAGCTAGAGTATTGCAAAAAGGAGATCCAAGATTTATGACTGATCCAATTTTGATCAATAACTGATTGTCAATAATTAATTAATAGACGATTGATAATTTGATTTTGGCAGATTGGTATTGTTCCAGATGACAGGTACAAAATGACATTTGTAGTCCCTCAAGGTCAATATCAATGGAAAGTACTGGCCCTATCTAAGAATGCTCCGTAATTCTAGAAAAGGGGATGGATGATATCTTCAGACACTCTACATTTGTCATTGTATATATAGATGATTTACTCATATGCTCTGTATATATAAAACAACATGTACAACATTTGCAGAAAGTTTATGAATTATTGTATAAGCATGGTCTTGTGCTCAGTAAATCCAAACTCTGCTGGGCACAAACAAGAATTGAATATCTTGGACTAACACTCTCACAAGGAGAAGTAGAACTCCAAGACCATGTGCTTAAGAAACTAGCAGAGTTTCCTGATGAAATTTTGGACAACAAACAACTGCAAAGATTTCTAGGGTGCTTAAACTACATCCATCAGTTTTATGCAGATCAAGCAAAGGATGTTAGAATCCTACAAAAAAGGTTAAGTAAGTCTTTACCCTGGAATTATAAAATGACACAAGTTGTCCAAATCATCAAACAAAAGATTCAACATTAACCCAGCCTGCATCTTCCTGATCTGGCTCTATAAATTAATATTTAGAAATGTATACCACATGAAAACATGGGCAGCACCCTTCAAAAGAATGGACCCTGCTATCCCCAATATCTAGGGATAACTAGAGATCATGTGGCCCAGGCCGCATATGATCCCGACATGGAGCACCGAGCAGAGCGGACCTGAGCATGGACCGAGGGGCCCATCTTCTTTTCTCAACACCTTGTCCCGCTGCCAGAAATTTCCATCACCATCGGCCTCCGCCTGCATCGGAGATGGTTCTGGCTCCATGAGGTAATCGGTCCGGTATCAATGGTATGTGTCATATTTGATCATTATAACCTTCATATATACGCAGGGTTTCTTTCTGTTTCCCCGATGACCGCTTTCGATCTTACACTCAATCCACTCTTGACTTTTGTTGGGGTGATTGATTGGGTGAATTAGTAGGCTTGTATTCATGGGTTTTGTTAGCCACCAAAAGGGGATTTGCGTAACTTACCGCCCACTCCCATCATCTTTATCACTTTTTCATCTTATACCGCTTCATCCATCCCAGGTTCCCTAGTTCCGCCATTAGATGACCTTCCGTGCGTCTTGTCTTGTGAAGAAGGGGCTAAAGGCCCAGTGGGTAAAAGCAAATGGTAAAAGATAAAATCCATAGGAAAAGAAAACCTAGAGATGCTTCTTGCCACCTGTGGGATCCTCGAAGGCAAGAAAAATCTTCTCGATAAGAAACTAAGGACCCTAAGAGAAAATGATAAATAAAACAAAGACCTAACCAAGAGGGATGGGAGGTCTCATCATGAGCTGGCCCATTATGTTCATAGTATTTAGCTGTGATGACATTGCTACTATATGGTCACCAAACCAGTAAGGCGTTGACCTTTGGTTGCATGGCCAAAGGAAGGGGTCCATCACTTGTTTCATCCTCTCATTTTCCTTTGTGAAGATAATAGTGGGTAACGTTGTTAGCTCCGCCACCAAGCCAAGGTAGTGTCCCTTCGTCAAGGCTTGTAGTAAAAAGCAATAAAAAGAAAGATAAGGCAAAAGGGGCTTGGAAAAATGCACCATGATGGGTACAACTCGCCTACAAAGGTACTCCATGCATAACATCACCTTGGTCTCATGGAGGACTAGACATCCCTAAAACCATATCATCTCATTACACATGGCTTTGACGATCCTTTGAGGAACTTTCCATTTCCTCGTAAGTATTAGCCCAATAGGTGGTCTTGTTGGTTTCCTTTAGCCTTGTATAGTAGATTTCCAGGTGTAATGTCTTTGAGCTTTAGGATGATTTGTTAGGGATTTCATGCATATGTTTGATAAATTTAATGATGAGATATGATTTACATTGCTATGATGTCTAGGGACTGATGAGCCCATGGAGGGAGTAGTTTTTGATGTGCAGACTATGCCCGCGACAGTACCAAGAGGACGGCACATGGGGAGATGATTATTCTGACCTCCATGGGGTTCAAGAGCCCATTAGATGGTTGCATGGCAGAAAGGTGATGAGTTGTGAGAGCCCTTCTGTAATAAAAGCAGGGAAGAAGAAGGACACCTCATCAGGACGTCTTTGGCAAAGATTTGACCCATGGTGATCAACCCCTTGCAGATGGGAAGATGACCTTGATGGATAGGACGCCACCCAAAAAGGCAGGCCGGACGCATTGGCCGAGCAGGGCGTTGCTCGGCTTTTTTGGCACGTGTGGCATGTTGTAGGAGCCCCAGAGGGGCCACGTTTTTCTCCTTGGATGTTGACCATGCCCAAAAAAGGGCCAACGCCTCCATTAGGGTCCTGGACGCCTCCATTTTCTGCTCATTTTTTGCAATTTTAGCATTAAATGTGAGAAATAATTGAATAACAAAGCTAAGTCAGCCATGTCGGTTGCTTTCCATGACCTATTTTGTTAATTAAAGGTCATGAGGGAGGATATAAAAAGAGGACGCTGCCTCCCTTTACTTATCATAACACAACTTGCTCTTGGAGAGATATCTTTTAGCTCTTTTGTCTCTGTTTTTTCTTCTCTTTGGAGTGAGGCACAACTCTTGGAGGACTATTTTCACGTGGTGCCATTTATCATCAGCTATTTTACAACTAGGGTATGGATTATGCCTCTTCATGAGTTTGTAATTGTTTTATCATCAAAACTTCTTGAATGAATGGTTGTTGGATTTTAATATCTTGCATGGGCATTGTTATATTATTATTATTTGTTTAATTCTTTGAAACCCTATGGAGCCAACACACAAGCAGGTTGTGGCTCTCATGTCCCCATGGTAAAAGCTTATATCCATTTGATTAGAGAAAGTTTAGCTCACCAGAAATAAGCACTAGCCATCTCTTTCTTGAGTTAGTTTTAAAACATAAATTGAGAAAGAAGTATCCTAGGGCCCACTTAGTTTACACCTAGGGTTTGCTTCCGTGGTTTTGAAAAGCCTTGTATATAAGAAACACTTTTCAGCCATAAATTTGTATGTTTATAAGCCGCTTTGCCAAAGAAGTCTTAAGGAAAGAAGAGGAAGCATTAGGCCTAGCCTTAAGCACCTTAAGTAACTTCTTAGGGCTGCCTGCGGCCCTGCTGGCAGCAACAATTCATTAAACCCTAAACCCTTGTCCTTGAGTTTAAGTCTTCCGAGCCATTAGTTTCACTCCAATTGACTCCATTAACCCAAGGCACTAGTATAGAAACTATCTTGAGCTTGCTTTGTGCCTAAAACTCTCTTTCAAACACTCTTTATTTGAAACCCAAACTAACCCTACCTAAAGATCTAACCCTAGCTAATTCTACTAACCTCATTCTATAGTGACGTCGGCCCCAGCCTGGAACCTTGCTTACACTAAAATTTCCATGGCTAGGTCTCCTCTTGGCTACCATAAAGGTCTTGAATATTGTCTTCGGTTAAAATTGCAACGCTCCTTTAAATTCTCTAACCAACTACTCTAGGGTCGACGCTAGAAATAGTATGACGCCACATATCTTTGATCCTTTTGCTCTGGTCTGAAAAGTTGTATCTTATCACAGCTTTTATAGGTTTGAGTTGGTGTTATATTTACATGCTTGATTTCGAGCAAACGCTCCTCTCATTACTTTCTAAAATCAATCCTATTGATAATTGACGCTTATCCTCAGATAGCAAAGAATAATATTTATGACGTAAATAAATATTTCATTTGTCATGAAGTAGATTTATGATATAGGACTGGTACGTAGTGGATATAATACAAGGATTTGATCTCATTAATGGAATGCCCATATATCTTATGCATTTATTGAAGAAGTGTAAAGTCATTTGTCTTTTTGTTTAAAAATCATTGACTTTGTCAATAATGACATTTGATCATTGCTCATATATATTTAAAGATAGCCTGGCCATTACTTTAAATACCAATCCATCATAAGACATATATTCTAGTTTATTTGTCTCGTCTCTAAAATGTGCCTTTCAAAGGGAAGATTCTCTCCTCACTCATCTCTACCCAGACCAGGAAAGGACATTCTTATCCCTCGAGCTATTACCCTTTAGTCCCTTCTTCTATGCCCATTACTAGGGATCGCCTCCCTTGGACTCCAAATTATCCAAATTAAAGAGCTCCTACCAGGACAAGGGTGGGGAAGTTCCCGTACTTCGGCTTTGAAGTCTTTGACTCGCTTGGCCGCAACCCTTCCTAAACTGTAAGGACATATCAGGACCTGCAAACCTGAGGAAGTATGCTTCAGGTACTCGTGTTTCAAATAAACAGAGTCAAAAAATATCCCTCTCATAAAGAGACTTCTAGCGCTAAAATGGAATAAAGTATACTGTTTCAAACCAGCTCATTTCCATTGTTAGAACTACTTGTTATTTGAAAGGAATAAATGACTCAACCTAACCATAAGTTGCTGGAACAGGGTAATAACAGGGTACTGCGATGGAGTCTCTGGTTAGAAGGATATGATTTTGATATTGAATATAAACCAAGGAAAGAAAATTGTATTGCAGACCTGTTAACTAGGGAAGCCTCTCCTACTAAAGAACAAGATAAAAGCATAAGATGGCTTCATCCTCCCTGAATGCTATATCGAGGGAAGCACCACCAGGATTCAAATAGATCTTGGTTTGTACAGAATGTAAATATTGTTTGTGTTTTGACTTCTTGGCTTGTTGTATAAAGAATAGTCTAGCTAGTTTAAGGATACTAGAATTATGGGTTGATAAAACTAGTGGCTTTGAATCCTTCAGCAACTACTTCAGAGAACAAAGAGATTTGTTTCGAAGAATAATGACTGGTGGTCCTCATCAAGGACAAGTTTATATAAGCCTCTATACACCATATCTAACTTATCTAGATTATTGCACCATACTTCATCAGATTAAGTATGATGGTTGTATATGGCTTACATTTGAATGTGATCTATTT
>SNQJ01S0208709.1:1064-15535 GCA_010110895.2 Picea sitchensis | reverse complement strand
CAGATAGCAACGTTGCAGTGGACGATGGAGACAATGTTGTAGTGAAGGATGCGGATGGAGATGAAGATGATGTGGTGGAGGATGCAGTGATGCTGGATACGCTCCCTCTCGAAAATATGAACGAGTTGCAAAGCTTGTCTTTAATTCAGTATCGGGGGCTAAGTTTGCCCAATTCCATTTGTAAGTTTCAAAATTTGGAGGAGTTACAATTGTTGGATTGTCGTGAACTAAGGGAGCTCCCTGTTTTGGAGATTGGTAGTGACAGTGCATCGGGCAGTTTTCCAATGTTAAAGAAGTTACGTTTGTGCTGGTTAGACAAGTTAGAGAGCATTACCAATGTATTGAATGGAGGAGCAATGTCCAAACTTCAATATTTTGAAATGGGGATGTGCCCGTTGCTTAAGAGATTACCAATAGGAATAGAAAAATTATGTAACTTGAAAGAAATTATTGGACCACAATCTTGGTGGTCGAACATAATTTGGGAGGACGAAGCTACAAGAGTGAAACTTCAACCATTATTTAGAGATTCCCACTATGTTAGGGGAATGATTTAAGACAATGTTATTTGAATGTTACAGTATATTAGTAAACGTTTTAAATTATTTAAATGTCATATTGTATTACAAATTTAATTTTGTTATTTGAATGTTATAGTATGTTAGTAAAAGTTTTAAATTATTTAAATGTCATATTGTATTATAAATAAAATTTTGTTATTTGAATAGTAAAAGTTTTAAATTATTTAAATGCCATATTGTATTAGAAATTTAATTTTGTTATTGAATATTGTATTATGAAATTTAATTTTGTTATTGAATATATTTATGTAATTGATTTAAAATAAAATAAAATAACAAAATGAATAATTTATTATATATATTTAATAATTATCATTACTAAAATTAATTTTAATAATTTAATAAAATATAATTAAAAATATTAAAAAAATAATATTATATATATAAAAAACTAAAATGAAACCAACAAAAATATTTAATTTTACATTATATTTCATTTACATGTCATAATTATAAAGTTTTAATTATTATATATTACTTTTACTTTTTTTTTCCAAACAAGAAAATTTCTCTTTATATTAGATAATATAAAATGTTACATCATTGATCAACTTCTTTTAAAATAGTGGTTTTTTCATATGTCAAAACCTGTGACAGTCTAATTGGGATAATCACGCTTACATTGCATCATTCATTGTTGTACACTGAGAGCACATCTCCCATAATTTACCACCTTCCATACAAAAAAGGATACCCTGATGCTAAAATCAAAAGACCTACAAAGCAAAACACTGACTACAAAAAAGATCCATAAGCAACATAACATAAATCATAAAATTTTTATAAATCTAGTGAGGCCTGGCTCGTTGTCTGCCCACTGGGTGTAGATGATCTCCCCACAGTGATCTAGGTCCTTGAGCGCACTTTTAGACAGAGCATCTGCAGCCTCATAAAATTCACGGTGAGTATGAAGGAATGATATCTTTTCGAACTAGATACTGAGCCTCTTGATTTTTTCCTTCCAACCTTCTAGCACCAAGCTTTGTAGTCTCCCGCAACCTTTGCACCAATCTATAACGAGCTTCGAGTTCCCAATGATTTGAATGACAGGAAGGTTGAATTTTATCGATAAGAAGAGAGTGTTCCATACCCCCAGCAGCTCCGCCCTGCTGTTGGTTCCATCTCCTGTATTGAATGTCCATTTAAGATGTGAGTTTGCATTTAAGATGAGAGCACCACCTACACCACTATTTAAACCATCTCCTGAAGCAGTGCCGTGAAACCACCCCACTAACTGGTGAAGCCATGGAGGTCTCTTGAGCTTGAATGTAGCCTTTAACGTTTTTGTCACCAAACTGGCATTAAAGAAAGACACAGCCTTTGTAGCCACCACCAGCGGAAGAGTTGAACCATTATTGAAAAGGAGATTATTTCTTTCAATCTAGATGTACCAGCAGACAACAGTTGGGAGAGTGATTAAGGTTTGATGCTTTCCGACAAATGAAGAGAGACAATCATCAACGGTAAGCCCTTCCCAGGTCAACTTGGTCTTAAGGATCCCTTTTAATTTTATCCAAACCTGGCGAGTGAAAGGACAAGAAATAAACATATGGACTAATGTCTCCGGGTTACTTCTACACAAGATACAATAACTCGGCCCTTCCCACCCTCTAACAAGCAGAACATCCCATGTGAGAATCTTGTTTCTTATGAGCATCCAGAAGAATAGTTTCAATTTTAGTGCCATATTCCACTTCCATAACTTATACTCCCATCCCCTGGTGGTGTGAGCCCACATGCTTTCTGAAAGGGCTCTATACAATTTTTTTGTAGTGGGAAAACCAGACCCATCGCCACCCGACCAACTTAACTCGTCCTCCGTTGGAGCTAACTGAATTCCTGCGCCCATGAGTGCCCTTCTGTACTGCTCCCATTCCATAGAAAGATCACTATTGATGCCCAACTAAGTCACATCTATCCAATATGTGTTTAGGGGCGCGTTCAAAGAAGTGTTTTGAACTTGGTAAAGGAAGGTAATCCCCCGATCCTTTAAGGTTGTCATAAGAGATTTTGAAAGAAAAGAGTTTTGGCCCATTCCCATAATTTGATCTCGGCCTGTCTGAATAGTCTCACCATTACCAGATTTCCAACAGAGCCAGTGGTGTAATAGTGGAAGTGATTTTAAGAGATTTCTCCAAACTGGAGAGGCTTCTCCCTATGATCTATGCTCCAATCTAAACCACATTGATACAGAAACATAAGGTAAATACTTATCTTTTAAGACTTTTTTCCAGATACCGTCAATGGTCAGTCCTCGCCACAATGACTTGGCCGCTAAAGATTTATTGAAGAAAGCTAAATTTTTTATCACCCAACCTCTAGCTTTCTTTGGCCTAGTAATACTGTCCCAGTTACATAGGTGTAAACATTTCTTCTCCCTACAACCCAACCATAGAAAAGTGTAGATGAGCTGACGCAGTTTTTCAAGAACTGAGATTGGAACCACGACCATAGACATCCAATACACCGGTTGGCTCACCAAAAATTCTTTTATCAGAACTGAGCGACCACCAAGTGAAAGCCAGCGATTACACCAATGGTCTATTATTTTTTCGAATTTTTTAATAAGCCAACGCCAGTCGTCTGCTTTGTAACAATTCGACTTAAGGAAAAAACCCATATACTTAAAGCCTGTCTCTATGGACTCAAAACTATACGGAAAAATCACTTTAAAAGGCACGAACCCCACCTCATCCAAACCCGCCGAATGGAAGGTGGATTTTTCTTCATTAATCTATAGACCCGTAGCATGTAAAAAAACTTTCAGAAGCCCAACAATCGCCTTCCATTCAACTAAGCATGCTCTCGTCATGATCAACACATTATCGACGAATAGGAGATGTAAAATATTTGTAATCTTGGAAACCTTTATGCCGGTCAGCAAGACTGCTTCTTTCTCCTTTTTTATGAGGATACTCAGGCCCTCCATGACCAAGATAAAGAGCAGCAACGATAGTGGGAAACCTTGTCTGAGACCTTTACCCCTTTGAAAAAAAGGAGATGGTTCACCATTTATTAAGACTGCATAAGACACAGATGTGACGCAACTCATAATCCAGTTTGTGAGTGCTAGACCAAAGCCCGATTTGATTAGAATCATCCTTAGAAACTACCAATTGATTAAATCATAGGATTTCTTTAGATATTATGGTAGCTTCGGGAGGTATGAACCTCTTTTGTGACCTATGACGAGATTAGAATATTTCAGAAGGAAGCAAAGAAGTGAAGGAAACCCTAGACAAGTTGTCGGCTGCAGAAATACAGTTTATATGAATTAATTAGTACCCAGAAGAAGAAGTCAGCCATAGCAGTTTGCCAAAAATACTATAAATACAGGAGGCCAGTTCTCATCATTTCACATTCTCAGAATTACAAAGAGCCATTTGTGCGCACTGCAGTTGGTAGTTCTGTACACAGGTTTCTGGGGAAGGTGCAGCGCTAGTTTCTGGGTGGACTATCTGATCAGATTTGGTTTCTCTTCTTGCTTGGTGCATTAGCCTCTCTTGGCTATTGATTGCTACTAGGATTCTTCTCTGTCAAGGTCAAGGTTCTCGGAGGGTGGCTTCGGCCTATGGTTGGGTGACGAGGGTATTGTCAATGGTAAAACAAGCACAATCTTCTATATTCTAACAGGTTATGGGCCCACACCTCCTTCAGTCAGCCTAAATGTTGGAAGGAAGCATAGCCACTAGGATATTGAGCTCGCTGGGAACTGCTACTAGGGTTACTAGCAGGAGCAGTTGCAGAAACCCTAATTCTCAGATCTGGTAACCTTGTGATGGAGCATCTCGCTCAAGGAGAAGATATTCAGATGTGCTCGAGTTCAACACACCTTTTGGCTCTCTCATAAGACAAAAACGATGAAGTTGAAGTTTTGGATCAAGGCATGACCAATTACCAGTCAACCGAAGAAATGAGCAAAACGATCAATCTCTTACACTACTCAACACTCACTGGAACGATTGAAGATGACATGTGGATAATTGATAGTGGTGCTTCTAGACACATGAAGGGAGATCAATCCAGACTCTCAAATATTAATGAGAAGAAGACATCGTACAAAGTGGAGCTTGGAGACAAAAGCACTTACCCCGTCGAAGGATTTGGACAAGCCTCCGTCAAGTTGAAATCAGGTAACCATGTTCACTTAAGCAATGTTTTATATGTACTTGGTTTAGAAAATAATCTTGTATCGATATCATGTCTGGAAGACAAAGGAAACATAATAGCCTTCGTGGATGGAAAGGTGTTATCATGGCATAAGAACTCCAGCATAGAGAATGCTAGGGTTATTGGAAGTCGTGAAGGAAATCTATATAGACTACTAGAACAAAATGAAGAAGCTCTCGTACATGACGAAGTCAATCTTAATGAGATTTGGCATAGAAGGTACACTCACATTAACTATCAATAATTACCTTTTCTCAAAAGAATGGTTGAAGGAATACTAGAGTTGCAATATATACATGAAGGAATTTGCAAAGGATGTGCTCTTGGGAAGAATATCAAAAAACCATTCCCAAGCAGCAACAACAGATCTACAGAGATCCTAGATCTAATACACTCAGATGTTTGTGGTCCAATGCCAGTCAGATCCCTAGGAGGATCTCTTTACTACGTAATCTTCATAGATGACTATTCAAGAAAGACGTGGCTATACCTACTGAAGACAAAAGACGAAGTATTCAACAAGTTCCAAGAATTCAAAGCAGAAATAAAAAACCTCACGAACAAGAAGATCAAGACATTAAGTACAGATAATGGAGGAGAATACACCTTGAAGGAGTTCGTTTCATTCTGCAAATCGGCAGGGACTAGGAGGGAGCTGACTGTTCCTCATAATCTTCAACAAAATGGTGTAGCAGAAAGAAAAAATAGATCTATCGAAGAAACCGTAAAATCCTTATTGAATGATCAAGGTCTATCCATGTTCTTATGGGGAGAAGCAACAATGACGAAAATATATGTGTAGAACAAAAGTCCTCATCGTATATTAAAGGACATGACACCAGAAGAAGCCTTCTCAGGTAAGAAACCTAACGTGGAAAACCTAAGAATATTTGGATGTCCAGTTTACTCTCATATTCCCAAGGACAAAAGGAATAAACTAGAACTTTAGGAAAGAAGGGGATATTCGTGGGATACAGTGATTCATCCAAGGCCTATAGAATATATATTCTAGAACAACACAAGATAGAAGTTAGAAGAGACGTAACATTCAATGAAAGAATGGCCTTCAGGAAATCCATCGAAGAAATTATAGAAGAAGAAGAGATTGAAGAACCTAATGAAGAAAACATAGAAAACGAAAATGACGAAAAGGATCAACCTGATCAATCTATGGAGCCATGTGAAAACACTGATTCAGATATCGTATCGAAGACCAAGAAACGACCAACTTGGATTGAAGCTACATTACAAGATGCAGAAAGACTCAAGGTTCTAGAAGGAACACCCAGGAAGAGTAAAAGACCTAAAAGATTCTCAAGTTATGTAGCATACATGACGAAGCTTCAAGATGAAGAACCTACCACATTTGAAGAAGCAGTTCAAAAGGGAAAATGGAAAGAAGCTATGACGAAAGAGAATCAATCTATTATGAAAAATGAGGTATGGGAAATTGTACCTAGATCGAAAGAAAAATCGGTGGTAACCTCAAAATGGGTATACAAGATCAAACATGCAACAGACGAAAGCATGGATAAATACAAGGAAAGATTCATGGCCAAAGGGTTCTCCCAGAAGGAGGGAGAAGATTATGACGAAACCATTGCTCCAGTGGCTAGGTATACCTCCATCAGGGCTATCATATCTCTTGCCGCTTCCATGGGATGGAATCTACATCAGATGGATGTAAAGAAAGCTTTTCTAAATGGAGCAATTGAAGAAGAAGTATATATTGAACAACCTCAAGGGTTTGAGGTACAATATAGAGACACTCACATTTGCAGATTGAAGAAAACTCTATATTGACTCAAGCAAGCTCCAAGGGCTTGGTATGCTAGAATGTACAATTATCTAACGAGACTTGGTTTCTCCAAGAGTCGTGCAGATCCAAACCTTTACTACAAAGTCATGGATAATGCACCTGTAATTCTACTATTATATGTTGACGATCTATTCATAACAGGTGAAGAATGTCTCATTATCTAGTGCAAGAAGGAATTAGCTTCTGAATTTGATATGAAAGATCTAGGTCTCATGCATTATTACTTGGGACTAGAAGTATGGCAAAAGCGTGGTGAAGTATTACTTGGACAAGGAAAGTACGCAATAAAGATCCTTCAGAAATTTGGAATGATGGACTGTAAGCCCATGGACACTCCTATGAATGCGGATATAAGAAAAGTGAAAGTTCAAGATTTTGATCCAATAGATCCATCTCTATATCAACAACTAATTGGATCATTGATGTATTTGGTAGATACTCGACCAGATATTTTCTTTGCTGTAAATACATGAAGTTAGTTCCAAGTGGAACCTAGACAAGAGCATTGGATACTTGCAAAGCATATCCTAAGATATATTCGTGGGACAATAAACTATGGCTTGAAATATACCGCATCCAGTGATATCCAACTTCATGGATTCACAGACTCTGATTGGCCAGGAAGCACAGAACACAGAAAGAGCACTTTAGGTATGTGTTTCAGCTTGGGCTCCGCTATGATTTCTTGGGGCAGCAGGAAACAAAAGTCTGTTGCACTCAGCACAGTAGAAGAAAAGTATATGGCAGCATGTGAAGCATGCAGAGAAGCAATATGGCTGAGGAAGTTAATCTCTGATTTATTTGATCAGATTCCAGAATCGACCATAATGTATTGTGATAATTAGAGTTGTATAAGATTATCAGAACATCCCGTGTTTCATGAAAGGTCGAAACACATTGAGATCAAATACTACTTTATCCGAGATAAAGTCCAGGAAGGAGAGGTAAAGCTTTAGTATATCCCCACTGATGAGCAGGCAACAAACATCTTGACAAAACCTCTATCCAGAATAAAGTTTGCATATTTCCGAGAGAAGATGGGGATCATGGAAATAACTCCCTTAGCTGAAAGGGAAGACTCTCCAGGTTAGGAGAAAGCACTGAGAAATATTATTGAAAAACATTTATTTTTGTGATTGAATGACTCTCCAGGTTAGGAGGGAGCACTGAAAATATTATTGAATCATTTATCCCTGTTTGAAAAATAGTCCAGATTGGACAGATTCTTTCCTGTTCGGAAAGTGGATTGAGATTTCTGACGGACAGTGACTTCCCATTGTGGTTAACATGGGAAGTAGTCTGATTGTTGATGTATCATAGACAATGACTTCCCATTGTGGTTAACATGGGGAGTGGTCTAGGGAAGTCTCTCTTCTTGAGGGTTACTCAGAAGACTGGCCCGCCTCGCCAGACAACGATTTCTCATTGTGCTTAACGTGAGGAATGGTCCGTTTTGGAGGTTGATACAAGACAGTGTTTTCCTCCTGTGGTTAATAGAGGAAATGGTCCGGACAGTCATTACTTAGGGTTTTACATTCTCTCCAGGGTGCACTTTGATTAGTGTAGGAGGAATAGCCCAGGGTCGGGAATGGTCCAGACATTCCTTAGGGTTTATACATTCTCTCTAGGGTGCACTTTGATTAGTGTAGGAAGAATGGCCCGGGGTGAGGAATGGTCCAGGCTCAGAAATCAGAAACAATCATTCTTCCTTATTTGAGAAGAATAGGGCAGATAGCCCATTGTTGATGTTCTATACTGAGGGCAGATACTCCTTCAGATCTCACAGATGTGAGTGAAATATTAGCCTAGATGATTCAGTTTATTCTTAACAATGTTTTCTATGCAGGATGTCATCAGATGATTGTTACGGAGACAACTTGTCTCCAGACAGTAGAGATATACTATTGTGGTGGATATGTTCCACTGGTCGTGACTATGTGTCACGGTTTGAGTAGTTGTGTACTATCGTGGATAGACACAGTTGTGTTCTATCAATTGATATTGTACCAGTTGTCATAGGAGATTATCCAATCGGATAATAATGACGGTGCTCGTGATACTACCAGTTGAATGGTATGTTTGTGCTCAAGACCATACCTCCCTCGCTAGGAGGGAGTGTTAATATTATGGTAGCTTCGGGAGGTATGAACCTCTTTTGTGACCTACGATGAGATTAGAATATTCTGGAAGGAAGCAAAGAAGTGAAGGAAACCCTAGACAAGTTGTCGGCTGCAGAAATACAATTTATATGAATTAATTAGTACCCAGAAGAACAAGTCAGCCTTGGCAGTCTGCCAGAAATACTATAAATATAGGAGGCCAGTTCTCATTATTTCACATTCTTAGAATTACAGAGAGCCAGTTGTGCACACTGTAGTTGGCAGTTCTGTGCGCAGGTTTCTAGGGAAGGTGCAGCACCAGTTTCTAGGTGGACTATTTCATCATCTTTGGTTTCTCTTCTTGCTTGGTGCATTAGCTTCTCTTGGCTATTGATTGCTACCAGGAATCTTCTCTTTCAAAGTCAAGGTGCTCGGAGGGTGGCTTCAGCCTATGGTTGGGTGACGAGGGTATCGTCAATGGTAAAACAAGCACAATCTTCTATATTCTAACAACGTTTATGCTGGTCAACAAACCTGCTTCTTTCTCCTTTTTTATGAGGATACTCAGGCCCTCCATGACCAAGATAAAGAGCAGCGACGACAGTGGGAAACCTTGTCTGAGACCTTTACCCCTTTGAAAAAAAGGAGATGGTTCACCATTTATTAAGACTGCATAAGACACAGATGTGATGCAGCTCATAATCCAGTTTGTGAGTGCTAGACCAAAGCCTGATTTGATTAGAATCATCCTTAGAAACTCCCAATTGATTAAATCATAGGCCTTCTTTAGATCAAGTTTAAGAATTAAAGCCCGATGGTTCTTCTTTTTTATGCTGTGGAGGCATTCCTGTGTCATACCCACCGCATCAAGGATCTATCTTCCCTGAAGAAATCCCAATTGTTCTTTTGCTAAACCTTTGGATAGAATTGGCCTCAACCTATTTTCCAACAATTTGACAATGATTTTGTAACATAAGTTACACAGGGAAATAGGTCCATAATCCCCAAAAGTAGTTGGTTTATTAGCTTTAGGAATTAAAACAATGAAAGTAGTATTCAGTTCTTTTATCACTTCTCCCTTCCCCCTTGATTCGTCGACCATTCCTAGAAGGTCCTCACCAACAAGCTCAAAAGAATGGAGGAAAAACTCCACAGTCCAACCATCCGGGCCTGGGCTTTTATCTTTGGAAAAATCCTTTAGTATGTTCAAAATATCTTCTAAAGAGAACGATTTTTCCAACAGTCTTGCATCTTCCTCTGAAGCCATATTTGGATAAAGACTGGCTAGAGAAGTCTGGTCTTCATTAATAATGCCTGTTGTTGAGCCCAATTTTAAAAAAAAATTAATTGCTTCCTCCTTTAATTCTCGTTGACCCGAAATTTCAAAACCCGCCTCCGTATGTAAATCCCAAATCTGCTTACGGTTTTTTCAATCGCTTGCAAAGTGGTGAAAAAAAATTGTGTTACGATCCCCACTTTTTAACCAGATCGCATGTCTCTTCTATTGCCAAGAATTTTCCTCTACTGTTAGTATCTGTAATCTTTCGGCTTCCTTCTGTTTGATCCTGACAGTAAGCTCCCCACTCTTCAAATCTGCAAGGGAGGCTTGATACAAAGACTGTAATTCCTCTTCTATAGAGTCCAATTTTTGTGCCACTTGATTTTTAAAACTCACCCACCTCTTAACTACCATTTTTAGGCATTTTAGCTTCCACACCAGTCTTCTTTGTATCCCTGTCTCCTGAAGAAACTTTGGATCCTTCCAAACTTCAGTACCTAAACAAGAGAACTCTACCTCATGCAACCACCCTGGATTTAATTTGAAAGGATAGAATTTGCACTGAAAGAGACCATCTAACTGTAGGAGGATTGGGGCATGGTCCGAGATGAGAGGATGCGCCACCCAGGCCCGATAAGGATCCACCTTCCCAAGCAGATCCATCGAAACAAATTTCCTATCCAATTGCTTTAATATGCTATCCCCCCTTTTCCGACCATTCCTCCATGTAGGCATTAACACATCTGGTAGAATATCAACCATGCCTCTAGCTGTAAAAATGTCCTTTAAAAAGAGTGCCAATGGATCAGGTTGGCTACTTGTTCCCCATCTCTCCCCTTCAGTTAGAGTGAAATTGAAATCACCCACAACAATCAAATTCTATTGGGATAAGATACCTCTATCCTTCACCTTTTTCCGGAAAACCTTTGTATCACTGCACATGCCATAAACATTGAGGAAAGATAGTTGCTCCTTTAAATCGAAACTGTAACCTGTCAACTGTAAACCACCATAACAAATGTAAGGGTTCAAATCAAATTTATCTGGGTCCCACGCAACTAGCAAACCCCCAGATATGCCAACAGAGCTTACAACAACTGAATACCACTCTGGTTTGAGAAATGAGATAAAAGATCATGCTCTAGAGTCATCCACTAAAGTCTCTTATATGAAAATAATCTTCGGTTGATTCAACAGTAAAAGACGATGAGCCGAGGCCAGTTTATGGGAGCCCCCCACTCCCCTAATGTTTAGAGACAATAGGACCATGACTTAAGGCATGCTAGGGATTTAATGCCTCTAAGCGCCCCATGATCATAATCGAAAAAAGAAAATTGAACCTGCTCCTTTATACAAACCTTCGTTCGCTTACGAGCACTGCATGTTTTAATGGGTGATACTTCACAACCTAAGCCCCTTGACCATATAAAACGCTTGGATCCCGAAGAAGGAGGTTCTGACCGAGAGATCAATGATGAATACTGTTGATATTATGGTAGCTTCGAGAGGTATGAACCTCTATTGTGACCAATGACAAGATTAGAATATTCCGGAAGGAAGCAAAGAAGTAAAGAAAACCTTAGACAAGATGTCGGCTACCAAAATATAATTAATATGAATTAAATAGTACCCAGAAGGAGAAGTCGGCCCCAGTAAGTTTGCCAGAATCACTATAAATATAGGGCGCCAGTCTCTCATTTGACACACATCTCAGCAGTTGCAGAGAGCCAGTTCTGCACAGTGCAGTTGCAGTCTTGTGCGCAAGTTCTGGGGAAGAGTGTTGCGCTAGTTTCTGGGTGGGACTATCTGATCAACTTTGGTTAATTTTTTCTTTTCTGGTGTATTAGCCTTGCTTGGCTATTGATTGCTACCGGTATTCTTCTCTGTCAAGGTTAAGGTGCTCAGAGGGTGGCTTCAGCCTATGGTTGGGTGACAAGGGTATTGTCAATGGTAAAATGAGCACAATCTTCTATATTCTAACAGGTTATGGGCCCACACCTCCCTCATTCAGTCTAACCACTGGAAGGAATCATAGCTGCTAGGATTTTGAGCTCACTGAGGAACTTCCGCTAGGGTTACTAGCAAGAGAATCTTCCAAGACACTGCCGCTAGGGTTACTAGCAGAAGCAGTTGTAGAAACCCTAATCTCAGATCCAACACCTTGTGATGGAGCATCTCTCTCAAGGAGAAGATATTCAGATGCACCCTAGTTCAACACACCTTTTGTCTATCCTAGAAGACAGAAACGTCAGAGTTGAAGTTTTGGATCTAAGCATGACCAACCACCAGTCAACTGAAGACATGAGTGAAACGATCAGTCTCTTACACTACTCAGCACTCACTGGAACGATTGAAGATGACATGTGGATAATTGATAGTGGAGCTTCTAGGCACATGACGGGAGATCAAGTCAGACTCTCAAACCTAAATGAGAAGAAGACATCATACAAGGTAGAGCTTGAAGACAAAATCACTTACCTAGTCGAAGGATTTGGACAAGCCTTCATCAAGTTGAAATCAGGTAACAATGTTCACGTAAGCAATGTTTTATATGTACCTGGTTTAGAAAATAATCTTGTATTGATATCATGCCTAGAAGACAAGGGAAACAGAATAGCCTTCGTGGATGGAAAAGTGTTATCATGGCATAAAGACTCCAACATAGAGAATGCTAGGGTTATTGGAAGTCATTAAGGAAATCTGTATAGAATACTAGAACAAAATGAAGAAGCTCTCGTACATGAAGAAGTCAACCCTAATGAGATTTGGCATAGAAGGTATGCTCACATTAATTATCGAGCATTACCTTTTCTCAGAAGAATGGTTGAAGGAATACCAGAGTTGAAATCTACACATGAAGGAATCCGCAAGGGATGTGTCCTTGGGAAGAATATCAAGAAACCATTCCCAAGCAACAACAATAGATCTAAGGAGATCCTAGATCTAATACACTCAGATGTTTGTGGTCTGATGCCAATCAGATCTCTAGGAGGATCCCTTTACTACGTAATCTTCATAGATGACTATTCAAGAAAGACTTGGCTATACCTACTAAAGACAAAAGATGAAGTATTCAACAAATTCCAAGAATTAAAAGTAGAGATAAAAAACCTCACGAACAAGAAGATCAAGACATTAAGAAAAGATAATGGAAGAGAATACACCTCGAAGGAGTTCATTGCATTTTTCAAATTGGCAGGGATTAGGAGGGAGCCGACTGTTCCTCATAATCCTCAACAAAATGGTGTAGCAGAAAGAAAGAACATATCCATTGAATAAACTGTAAAAGCCTTACTAAATGATCAAGGTCTATCCATGTTCTTATGGGGAGAAGCAACAATGACAACAATATATGTGCAAAACATAAGTCCTCATCGTATATTGAAGGACATGACACCAGAAGAAGCTTTCTCGGGTAAGAAACCTAGTGTGGAAAACCTAAGAATATTTGGATGTCCTGTTTACTCTCACATACCCAAGGACAAAAGGAATCAACTAGAACCCTCAGGAAATAAGGGGATATTCGTGGGATACAATGATTCATCCAAGGCTTATAGAGGATATATTCTAGAACAACACAAGATTGAAGTCAGCAGAGATGTAACATTCAATGAAAAGATGGCCTTCAAGAAATCCATAGAAGAAACTATTGAAGAAGAAGAGATTGAAGAACCTAATGAAGAAAACACAGGAAACGAAAATGACAAAAAGGAACAACCTGATCATCCTATGGAGCCATGTGAAAACATAGATTCAAATATCATACCCAAGACCAAGAAATGACCAGCTTGGCTTGAAGCTACCTTACAAGACGCAAAAAGACTCAAGGTTCCAGAAGGTAAATTTAGAAAGAGTAAAAGACCTAAAAGATTCTCAAGTTATGCAACATACATGACAAAGCTTCTAGATGAAGAACCTACCACGTTTGAAGAAGTAGTTCAAAAGGGACAATGAAAAGAAGCTATGACGAAAGAGCATCAATCCATTATGAAAAATGAGGTATGGGAAATCGTACCTAGACCTAAAGAAAATCGGTGGTAACTTCAAAATGGGTATACAAGATAAAACATGTAGTAGACGAAAGCGTGGATAAATACAAGGAAAGATTCATAGCCAGAGGGTTCTCTCAGAAGGAGGGAGAAGATTATGACGAAGAAGAAGTATATATTGAATAACCTCAAGTATTTGAGGTACATTCCAGAGACACTCACATTTGCAGATTAAAGAAAGATTTATATGGACTCAAGCAAGCTCCAAGGGCTTGGTATGCCAGAATGGACAACTATTTAACGAGACTTGGTTTCTCTAAGAGTCATGCAGATCCAAACCTTTACTACAAAGTCATGGACAATGCAGCTGTAATTCTACTACTATATGTTGACGATCTATTCATAACAGGTGAAGAGTCACTCATCATTTAGTGCAAGAGGGAACTAGCTTCTGAATTTGATATGAAAGATCTAGGTCTCATGCATTATTACTTGGGACTAGAAGTATGGTAGAAGCATGGTGAAGTATTCCTT
>SNQJ01S0208708.1:4782-16151 GCA_010110895.2 Picea sitchensis | reverse complement strand
GCTATTGACTAGTCCAATTGCCTGCCACATGTCTGCCTTGTCAGCGAACCTGCCCAATCACCATCAGCCAGAGAGTCCCACATCATCTCCTGCACAGTCAGCATGCTGATGTCATGCCGCCATCAGCGTTGACATTTTGATCAGTTGACCTTTGACTTTTTACCTGTTTGGGATTTTGATCATAATGCGATAACTTTCGCATACGGAGCCCGTTTGACAAAGTAAATATACCGGCGGAATCAGGAAGACGAGACGGACGCAATGGTGTTGGTTTTGATGGATTCTGAGCACTTTCATTTTTTAGCATTTTTCAAGCTCAGGCTTCTGGATCCGATTTCAGATCACCTATATTACAGTTGATTTCTTCCAACCATCCCTCAATGTTTCTAAAATTGGAAACGACTTTCTCATATAGCCTTAGTGTAGGAGATATTAAATCGAAAGGTAATTTATGCTCTTCTAACCTATTCTAAAGGTTGGTCTTGGGCATAGTGTCAAAATATTTTATAAAATCAATGAAACTACAAAGGAGATTAGTTTTATCATTAAAAAACTCTTCTTCAATGATCCTAAAGGAAAAAAGGTGGTCCACAGTTGAATGGTAGACTTTAAACCCAACCTTTCCTTTAGTTCTTTTTACATTTATTTATATCCATGTATTTATCTTTTTTTCCAAAATACTTTGATATATATCAACTAAAATCGATCTAATCATAAAGGTCCTATAACTAGAGGGGTTTATTTTATCTCAACTTTTAAAAATAAGTGCATTGAGGCTTTGAGTCCAGGTTTTGGGAAACCTTGTTGGGTAGTTATATTGAAGAGATTGTGTATGTGAGGGATGAGGACAAGTCCTCAAATTTTTAATATTTTAGCTTGGTAACTTTCAATGTCCTTATCTTTTCCTTTTGAGAGTCGTTTAACCCTAAACTTAATGTCTTCTATAGAAAACACTTCATCCTTTGTAGAACTCCTTGGAATGTTGTCCGTGACATTAGGGGATTCATAAAGTTTTTTAAGTAGAAATTCAAATCCTTCAAGAGAATCCTATTATTTTCTTAGAATTTGCCTCTAGAATTTATTAAGATTTATCTTAAATAGGTGCAAAAGATTCTCCTTCTTTTTATTTATATAGTGTTTTTTTCCCTTTTATTAAGGTTTTGTATATATTTATCTTATCATATTTTAATGGTGTATTGGAAGAATCCCTAATGGATTTGATGTCAATTTTACATTCATTATCCTACCAAGGGTTAGTTGTACTATTTTTCTTTTTACATAACACCTCAATAGATAATTTGTTAATGGAAGTAGAGAGGATTGGTGTGAATTTTTTATAGTTACCTTTAATATTGTTCTAATGTGTTAAGTGATTTAAAGAATGACCTAAGTCTTTTAATAAATATCGACTTTCTATTTTTTCAAAAAGTAAGTGCCTTTGGTTATCATAGTGTTCTTTAATGGAGCTTTTGTGCATCACAAAGTTTAGATTTAGGGTTAAAGGTCTATGATGAGAGTTGAGTTTGTGGTCACCTAAAAGATCAAATTTTACTATTTCCTTGTATATGGGAATATCTAATATTACATAACTAGCACAGCCACAAAGTGGCTAATGTTGCAGCTAGTGAACACTGAAAGTTATCTGGACAGACAACACTCTGGTGAATTGAAACGCACGGAAAACTGAAATGCACATAGAGCTGAGGAAATCCAAAAGTTAATCTTAAATGTGGTAATTCCAAAGGTTAATCAGTTAAACGTGGCAATCATATGGTGGTATAGTAATTTCTTAATATGATTAGGTAAATGTTAAAAAGTAAACAGGTTAACTGATGCATTCAAAAATAAAAGGAAGTTATGAAGAGTAAATCACATTCATTGATTTGAGAGGATGACTAAGAATATTCCAGCATTTTCAATTATTAGCCATCAGATTAGAATTTTAAATTAAAAGGTGATTAATTGTGCCAATTTCCAATAGGTATACACCTTTCAGCATAATTAATGACACTGCTACCCAACCCATGGATACAAGTCATCATTTTAGATTTTGGCCACTTCATTAGACCATTGCAAATTATTAAATATTTAGAACTACAGAGCTTTATTAGTTGAGTACCAAACAAATTATTGATTAGGTATTCAAACTTTCTTTTGTATCTATTATATAAGACAAGGTCCTCGTCTAGCCATATAGGATTGGGCCTGGAATCCTTACTTAAATAATAGCTTGATTTTCTGCATCTATAGCATTAAATTCACCTAATAGGAGGATACTACCTTCATTTTTCATATCCTAGATATATTGCTGTAAGATTTTGTAGGGAGAGTTCTTATATCTTGATTTTTTTATTATAAAAAGTAGAGTTAATAGGTGCAAAATAGCATATTTCTATATATATCTTCTTAGGTTAATATCTGATATCTCCATCCATATGTATCTATTGAGAATTTCTTTCTTATGAAGCTTAATGTGAGGATACATGTTCATTTTTATGTAACAAGCTATGCCTCCAACCCCTTTAAGAGAGGACTTATTCTTCCACGTTGACCACAAAACAAATCCTTCTATATTAGGGACCTTATATTCTTCATGCTCCCAAGTTTCAACTAAGAAAATAATAGTAATGTAACTTTAGATCCAACTTATTATAGGTCCCTTACTCCATGGAAAACCATGACACCTCCAAGAGAGGATCTGGAGTGTTCTAGATTGTTATTTATTATTATCTTTTTGGTATCTATCCCTAAAAATATCCTTTTGATTCTGAATCATTTCTCATTTTCCTTCCTTCCTCTCTTCTTTCACCTTTTGAACTTCTTTAATTCAACTTGGTCCTCTGGGATGGGATCTTTATTGATAAATATTTCTAACCCTTTTAAGCTTGGAGTTATTTTGAGTATGCCATATTTATGGTCATTAGAGCTTAGCTTAACCCGGATCAACCTATATTTATTTTCAATTATTTTTCCAAACCTTTTTTCTTCTATAATACAAGTTGTCTCAATTTTTCATCTATTTTTTAGTTATTCCTTGACTATTGTGAATGTGTCCTCTAATTCTATGACGTTGTTCATTTTTTTTTTGATTTATCCAACTTAGGTTCCAAACAATTTATAGTCAAATTGTTGATTAGTGTTTCTTTCTAGATTTGTAATATTGTTCCTAATATTATCATTTTCTTCAACTTCTACCTCATGGTTTGATTGTTTCTTTTCTTGCCTTTGTTTTTTTATTTCTTGCAATCTAGCTTCCATTTTCTACAGCGCTCTCAAACCCTAAAATTGTGCTTTCTATCTTTGTCTCAATCTTTTCTTGAAAGGAATTTATTATCAAGCACTATTTCTGACTCTTTTTTAATTTTGGCTTCTCTCTTATCTACATTTTTCTAATGATTCTATATATTCATACAACTATGTTTTAAGTTGGGCTTCTCTCTTCTCTACTTTTTTCTAATGGTTCTATATATTGATACATAATATTTAGGGCTACTTTGTTAGGTATCCTTTGAGAATTTTTGGTATATGAGGTGAATTACTCATATTGTATTAAAAATCAAAGGAAAAAAATAAGACCTACATAAGGGAGTTTTGTATTGGTTCACTAGTAGACGAGACTATTGTTCAATATTCTTCATGTACCAATAAACCATAGTTCAAATTTACCATAGGGATACACCTCTTTTCAAATTCATGGCTAATTCATCTTAGAAACCCATGATATTTCAAATTCATTATTAGTATAAATTTTTTTATTCATATTCACAGCAAAGTAGAAACTCTTCACCATTGAACGCTGATATTTACAGTAATAATTCAAATTTATTGTAGGGTAGAAAACCTTCACCCTTAAAAGGGCATGAGGTAAAATGTAGAACCCAGATTTATGCATAAAAACATAAAAATGTTATTTATTCCTTTCCATGAACTCACATTTATGCATAAAAACGTAACAATGTTATTTATTCCTTTCCACATCTCACATGTACATCATTCAATTCACTTCAACATTCTCATTCACCAATTAAGAGAGTATGCTAATTAATTTAATTAGCTACAATAAATTAGAAAATAGAGAATTAAACATAATAGAAAAAAATTATAACAAAATGTTAGTAAAGTGTAAAATCAATCCAATAAATACATATATAAAGGCATTTCCAAATCCTCATACATTTAAAAAAACATAAAATTTAATCATATTATTTTTTTATAAAATAATGATATTTCTAATAAATAAAAATCTCCCAATATAAAATAACATACAATTTAATAAATACAATTAAAAAACATACAATTATTTTTTTATAAAATAATGATATTTTAAAAAAACATACAATTTAATAAATACAACTACAAAAACATACAATTTAATCATGTTAATTTTTTATAAAATAAACATGTTTCCCATAACAAAATCTCCAATTACAATTTAATAAAAAAACATACAATTTAATAAATACAATTACAAAAGATCAATACCCTAAATAAAATATAAACATTTAAATCAAATACATAATTTTTTTTAGATTACAAATTTTCAAAAATAAATATTTTAAAGAAAAAAAACATAAATTTGATATGTATAAAGTAAATGTATATTATATCATACATCAAATTATTTTATATCTTACCAAAAAAAAAATATTACAAATTGATATGTATAAAGTAAATGTATTTTATATCATAAATCATATTATTTTCTTACTTGTAATTTAATAGTTTTTAATTCTATTTATTTTTAAGTTAATGAAAATAATTACCCCTTATCATGGAAAAAATTTAAAATATTATTTTTTATAAATTTCAATAAAAAATTATTTTTAAATATTATATATATATATATATATGTTTTAAGTTTTTTTATTTTTATTTAGCAAATCAATTATTGATAAAATCATAATTTCACATAGTTTAAATAGTGTTTTTGAGTGTATAAATCAATTCAGCATCCTTAAAAACCTAGAACATGTAATCTCTACCATTACAATTTGCAATTCTAAGAAAACGTCCTCATCTAGATTGGGGTTGGAATCCTTACTTAAATAATAGTTTGATTATCTGAAGCTCTAGCATTAAAGTCACTTAATAGGAGGACAGTATCTTCATTTTTCATATCCTAGATATATTGCTCTAAGATTTTGTGGGGAGAGTTCTTATATCTAGATTTTTTTTTGTATAAAAAATAGAGTTAATAGGTGCAAAATAACATATTTCTATATAGATATTCTTAGGTTAATATCTAATATCTCCATCCATATGTATCCATTGAGAAGATCTTTCTTATGAAGAAAAATGTGAGGAGACATGCTCATTTTTATGTAATAAGATATGCCTCCAATCCCTCTACGAGAGGACTTCTTCTTCCACGTTGACCACAAAACAAATCTTTCTATATTAGGGACCTTAGATTATTCATGCTACCAAGTTTTAACTTAGAAAATAATAGCAATGTCACTCCAGATCCAACTTATTATAGGCCCTTTACTCCATGGAAAACAACGACACTTCCAAGAGAGTATCTGTAGTGTTTGATATTGTTATTTATTATTATCTTTTTGGTCTCTATCCCTAATAATATCCTTTTGATTCTGAATCATTTCTCATTTCCCTTCCTTCCTTTCTTCTTTCACCTTTTGAACTTCCTTAATTCAACTTGATCCTCTCGAATGAGATATTCAATGATAAATATTTGAGACCCTTTTAATCTTGGATTTTTTTTAGTATGTTATATTTATGGTCATTAGAGCTTAGCTTAACCTGGATCAACCTATCTTTATTTTCAATTATTTTTCCCAACCTTTTTTCTTTTATTATACCAGTTGTCTCCATTTGTCATCTATTTTTTAGTTATCCCTTGACTATTGCCAATGTGTCCTCTAATTCTATGAGCTTGTTCATTTCTTCTTTGATTGGTTTGATATACAACTTAGGTTCCTAACAATTTATAGTCAAATTGTTGATTAGCGTATCTTATAGCGCTGTAATATTGTTGCTAAGATTACAATTTTATTGAGCCTCTACCTCATGGGTTGATTGTTTCTTTTCTTGCCTTTGTTTTTTTTATTTCTTGTAATCTAGCTTCCATTTTCTACAGCTCTCTCAAACCCTAAAATTGTATTTTCTATCTTTGTCTCAATCTTGTCTTGAAATGAATTTATTATCAAGCACTCTCTTTTAAGTTTGGCTACTCTCTTATCTACATTTTTCTAATTATTCTATATATTCATACAACTATGTTTTAAGTTGGGCTTCTCTCTTCTCTACTTTTTTCTAATGGTTATATATATTGATACAAAATATTTAGGGCTACTTTGTTAGGTATCCCTTGAGATTTTTTGGTATCTCTAGGAATTACTCATATTGTATTAAAAATCAAAGGAAACAAATAAGACCTACAAAGGGACTTTTGTATTGGTTCACTAGTAGAAGATACTATTGTTTAGATTCTTGATTTATGAATAAACCACAGTTCAAATATACCATAGGGATACACCAATCTCCATTCAAATTTACATGTATAAATATGTATTGAGATAGTAGAAACCCATGATGTTTCAAATTCATTATGAGTATAAAGTTTTCTATTCAAATTCATAGAAAATTACAAACCCACCATTGAAAGTTGAAATTTACACTAATAATTCAAATTTATAGAAAGGTAGAAATCCTTCACCCTTAAAAGGGCATGAGGTAAAATGTAAAACCTAGATTTATGCATAAAAACATAACATTGTTATTTATTCCTTTCCACATCTCACATGTACACCACTCAATTCACTTCAACATTCCCATCTACCAATTGAGAGAGTATGCTAATTAATTTAATTAGCTGAAATAAACTAGAAAATAAAAAATTAAACATAGTAGAAAAAAATTATAACAAAATGTTAGTGAAATGTAAAATCAATTCATTAATTACATATATAAAATAATGGCATTTTCAAATCCTCATACATTTAAAAAAACATACAATCTAATCATGTTAATTTTTTATAAAATAATGATATTTCCAATAAAAAAAATCTCCCAATATAAAAGAACATATAATTTAATAAATACAACTACAAAAATATACAATTTAATTATGTTATTTTTTTATAAAATAATAATATTTTCAATAAAAAAATCTCCAATATAAAAGAAGATATAATTTAATAAATACAACTACAAAAGAATTAATATCCTAAATAAAATATAAACATTTAAATCAACTACATAAATTGTTTCCAATAAAAAAAATCTCCCAATATAAAAGAACATACAATTTAATAAATACAACTACAAAAATATACAATTCAATCATGTTATTTTTTTATAAAATAATAATATTTTCAATAAAAAGATTTCAATATAAAAGAAGATACAATTTAATAAATACAACTACAAAAGAGTCAATACCCTAAATAAAATATAAACATTTAAATCAACTACATAAATTGTTTTTGAAATTACAAATTTTCAAAAATAAATGTTTTAAAGCACACCAAAAAACATAACTAAAATAATCAACCCTTATCATGGAGATGAATATTTATACTTTGTTTAAAATTTTAAAATATTTTTTTTTTATAAATTTCAATAAAAGTTTATTTCTAAATATTTTAAATTAATAGTTTATTTTTTATGTTTTAAGTTTTTTATTTTTATTTAGCAAATCAATTATTAATAAAATCACAATTTTATATAGATTTAATAATGTTTTTGAATTCTAAATGATTTCAACATCCTTTAAAACTTCTAAGAAAGCCTAAACATGTAATCTCCACTATTAAAATCTGCAATTATATTCATGTTTCTCAATTTCTAACCAAATTTTATACAAAAACTTATATAAAAAAAAAAAAAATTAAAACTTTTATACTGCTTTCATTTACTTCCTGAAATACTTAGGAAAATTTTCAAAGGCGCGTGAGCCACAACTAATAAGAACCACATAAAGCAGGCGACGTGGGTTCGATTTTTGAAGGAACCAACGTCGCTTCAAAATATCCATCAAATTGAACGCTTAGTTAGGTGAAGATTTTTCATTTAATAAATATCTAGTTAGGTGGAGATTTTTCATTTAATAAATATCTAAATATCAAATTAACTAATCTCTAAAGCTATCAAATATTGATGCTGAAAGTGAAGGAAGAACTAAATTCTGAAAAATATGGCGACTTTATCGACATGATGTGTATGTAGCCAACACGGTAATATTATTGTGAGACCACTTCAAACAGAAGTTTTCATAAGCAGTTCAGTAGTTTTGGAAAGACGAGCATTTTATCAATGTAAATTATTGAAATGTTGGTTTATAATAATGGGTAAAGTGTCCACTCTAAACATATTAATGTTTCCTAAATATCTAAATATCAACTGTTTAGACAAATGAACTAATTTCTAAAGCTATCAAATATTGATGTTGAAAGTGAAGGAAGAACTAAATTCTGAAAAATATGGCGACTTTATCAACATGATGTGTATGTAGCCAACACGGTAATATTATTGTGAGACCACTTCAAACGGAGGTTTTCATAAGCAGTTCAGTAGTTTTGGAAAGACAAGCATTTTATCAATGTAAACTATTGAAATGTTGGTTTTTAATAATGGGTTGAGTGTCCACTCTAAACATATTAATGTTTCCTAAATATCTAAATATCAATTGCTTAGACAAATGAACTAATCTCTAAAACTATCAAATATTGATGTTGAAAGTGAAGGATAAACTAAATTCTGAAAAATATGGCGACTTTATCGACATGATGTGTATGTAGCCAACACGGTAATATTATTGTCAGACCACTTCAAAGAGAAGTTTTCATATGCAGTTCAGTAGTTTTGGAAAGAGAAGCATTTTATCAATGTAAATTATTGAAATGTTGGTTTTTAATAATGGATGGAGTGTCCACTCTAAACATATTAATGTTTCCTAAATTGACATACAATTTATCTTCAAAATTATTAATTAATATATTGATTTCTTATATTATTATATTTTTTATTTTAAACATGAACAAAATAATTATATATAAAAAGTTATAAATTTTATTTCAAACATGAACAAAATAATTATATAAAAAATACTTTTTTTAAGAGTAATTTTTAGGTAAAATCTGATTCATTTTAAATTGTTTATAGATATATTTTCTTTCTAAATTCGTTATAAGTTTTAATTTAATTACTCAATTTATAATAAAGTCTAACCATCTGTTAAGAACATATGTTTCCTCCTAAGAGATAACCAGTTCAAATCTAATGGCTGCAAAGAAAAAGTTCTTAAAGTCTCATACATCAATTTGATGTTTGACTTGACAATGAACTTAAAATTAAATTATTATTATTATTATATCCAAACTCTAAAAATAACAATAACAAAGTGGCAGATCTAAAACATATAACATATGTCACTAGTTTGGTGGGCCAAATTAATAGCTAACACATTTAATTTGGAAAAATAATTGGACAACCAGAGAGGCCTTTGACTTAGCCGCATGCATGTTGGCCCATCTAACCATCAGTTAAGAACATGTGTTTCCTCCTAAAAGATCACCAATTAAAATCTAATGACTACCGAAAAGAGGTCCCTTATCCCAAAAACAAAAAAATTCCATACACCAATTTGATGTCCAACTTATTCATAAACTTAAAATTAAATCCAAACTCTATAAAAATAACAATAACAAAGTGGCAGATATAAAACATATGGCGCCAGTTTGGTATGGCTATGCAGTGTGGATGATGGCTTCACTTAAAAAACAACTCTAATATTCCACTACTTAGCCCATTGGGCCAAATTAATAGCGAACGCATTTAATTTCGATAATACTTGGACAACGACAGTATTAGCGATCAGATTTAACTAGAAGATACGATAAAATCTTCAGTTTTGTGCGTGCCGAGCGACCTTTGACTTAGCTGCATGCCTGTCGCATATGGATGGCCCGATCGACGGATTGCATAATCTGGTCAAGGATGCCCGCCATTGACAAGTTCTCACACTATGAAACAGCCAAAGCAATTTCATGGATTTCTTCATATAAAGCTATGGGTATCTCAAGCATATATCCATTAAACCAATCCATTGTTGTATTTTCCTGTGTTTTCCACACACGCAGAGGTCCTCAACCATGGCTGCTGCTCTGAGATTTTGCTTTGTTTTAGCGTTGATGTCCGCATGGGAAGGGACTAGAGCAAACCCTAGTGGATCATTAACGCCTGATCACTATCTATGGACATGTCCACAGGCTGAAGCCATAGTTTTCGCTGGAGTTCAGAGAGCCGTAGCTCAGGAGGCACGGATGGCTGCTTCTATTCTACGTCTGCATTTTCATGACTGCTTCGTCAATGTAAGTAACTCAAGCTGTATGTAGAATTTCATGAGTTCTATTCAGAGTTAAATTGAATTTTTGCCCAACATCCTGAAAAATCATGTTTAATTTTTTTTTAAGAAACTTGTGTTCATCCTAGGTATTAAGTGTTCAAGGTAAGGGTGTCACCTCTCCTTAAAAAACCAACCACNAAAAAGAGCACACATATATATATATATATATATATAACCAACTTCATGTACATCAAATTTGCTAGACCGTTGTATATTTGTTGAAGAAACTTCTTGGTAAACATAATTTGTTGTTGTGCTTGTTTTTGGGTTTAGCTCAGATGTATTTATATCCAGTTACTGTCATCTGCATAGAGTTTGGTCTTTCTGAAGGAAAGTTCTTGGGAACCATCATGTTGGGCTTACTTTTACTTTTTCATGAAAGAGGTTCTCATATTAATATATATTAGATAGAGGTTGACGATTACCTGGTTTTGTCCCAAAGTTGTTTGCAGCATCACGATGGATTTGCTCCTTCATATATGGGTTTTGCTTGGTATTTATATTGCAAATTAGCTTCATTGTTATTACTTGGAAATCTAGAGAGCAGCCATTACACAAGATTAACACACAATAATAGAATGTATTACATAGACAAATAGAAGTTACATATATAACATCCAGATAAGACTAACTCACAGTTACAACAGCTGTAAACATTATTTCTAAACTTTTAATATAACAAAAGTTCTTAGTAATCATTATTATCGGGAGCTTCTTGTTTGCATCAACTTCACCTGCTTGATGTTTATTGGGTCACGGTGTTATGTCTCATTTGAAGAATAGGTCAAGTTTGGTTTCGTGGTATTGTTATAGATAACTGTGTATATATGGTATGTCTACAGAGAAAGAAAGCGTCCATATAATAATTATCTTTCTTACCTTGGAGAAAGAAAAACAACAATGAGGTTTATACATCGAGAGTTTTTAAATTTCTGTGGGCGTGATATATTTGGGGTTACACTAGATCTATCTTGGTTTTATTTATCATCATGTAGAGACTTAT
>SNQJ01S0208706.1:0-16151 GCA_010110895.2 Picea sitchensis | reverse complement strand
GGTTTCACAAGCCAGGATTTCGTGATATGCGAAGACAGGAGGTCTCGCACTTGAGTTCCCAGGAGCCGAAAATACGAAACCCCGATACCTGAGGGAACCATTCTCTCGAGTACAAGGCTTCCAAAATTAGAATACAAAATCCTTCCACGGTTTCTTGGGTAATTATCGCCAGGCTGGGTGACCTGACTAAAAGGCCTTCTTAAATTACCGAGCTATGAACTCTGTGATAGAGGTGAGGTAAGCTCGTATGTTTTCCAAAAAAATAGTCCTTTAAAGGAACTCACTTCGGCTCTGGAATGTGAGGGAACTTCCCGAGAGGAGGTACCTTCAGGAAATCAAACCAAGTCATAACGTGAGTCAAATACATGGGACAAATCTCAAGGGATCTGGTTCATAATTTGAACTTATTCATTCTCTACATGAACCGAATATGGTCATATAAGTATAAGCATGCATTCATTATTTCTGGTCAAAACACCAGGCAAACACTGATATACAGAAATCATTTATGAGTGTACAAACATGAGTATGCATCCATTATATTCAATTCAAGACACGAGATATAAACACTTATCAGAAAAACACCAGGTGTGACATGACCGCGGAGAGGGGTGCTCGTTTCCACTCAATCGTAGGCTCAGTGATTCCAATCGGATTTACCACTAGCCACCCCCGAGCTAGACCATGATGCTTTGAGACTCAGTCTCCTACTTCCCACTTGTCAGAAGTCAAGGACGAAGGTTACTCTCCTTTTCCTCTGCTCATGATGCACTGTATTTTCAGAGCTCTTCTACTTCTCCTTCCGCGATTCCTGTCACGTGCGCTCTTCTTCTTTTTTCCCCTCCCCGTTTCCACACTTCTTTCCTTGCCTTTTCTTGCGAGGTTGTGTGTGGCACAAATTTCCTTGTCCGATGGTAAGGTCTGAGAGCTTTTATGGATGGGCGGTTCTCCCCCATCCCCTCATTTACTCTTGAGGAGCCTCCCCATCTACCATTTGGGTGGGTAATTCATTCTGGGGTCTGAGAGTGAGCTTTGGTTTCCAAGCATGTACAAACCAGTACGGTTTCAGTTCAGTGGAAGTTAATGTAGCCATTCTCGACCCCTTCCACCGCCTCTCATCAACCATCGTGGTCTCTTTCAGCACATCCCCTCCCAGCAGTCATGCGACACATATTCATGATATAATTTTCATTCATTGACCTTTTATACAAAGGTCTGTCAAATCAAACATTTACATCTTTGAGTTTGCCATAGTTTTTGGCCAATATAGTTATTTTTACAAACTGGGGGAAACAGGGTGTTACAAATCCCTCCCCCTTAAAGGAACATCGTCCTTGATGTTATATCTATCAACATGACATGTATGTACATAAGTAAACAAAATCGGATATGCATGTTTCATAGCAGCTTCCATTTCCCATGTAGCCTCATTTGGGCCAAAATGTTTCCACTGCACCTTGACCTGTGCAATGGTTTGGTTCCTGAGTGGGGTTTCCTTTCCGTCCAGTATGCATTGAGGTTCTGGTAGGAATTCTCCCTCTGGTTCCACCTGGATCATAGACCAGTCAATTATATGATTAGAATCATGTACATATTTCTTCAATAATGAAACATGGAAAACATTATGTGCTTTTATTGTGGGAGGAAGTGCTATCCTACAGGCTATAGGTCCCACTCTATCTAGAACTTCAAAGGGTCCACAATATCGAGGTGCCAACTTGGCACAAGCTCCCATCTTCAGGGAACTCTTCCTGGGTCGAACTCTGAGATATACATGGTCTCCCGCCCTAAACTCTCTTGGAGTTCTCTTTCGGTCGGCGTAACTTTTCTGTTAGTTTTGGGCGACCTTTAAATTTGGTTTTATTTGAGTCACTTATTGCTCCATTTCCTTCAACATGTTGGGTCCAATAGTAACTCTGTTTACGGGGTTACTCCAACTGACTGGAGTGTTGCACGACCTACCATAGAGGACTTCGAAAGGACTCATCTTCATGGATTCTTGGTAGCCGTTGTTGTAGGCGAATTCCACCAGTGGTAGGTAGTCTTCCCACTTTTTGGGTTGATGCATTACATGCATCCTTAGCATGTCTTCTAATATTTGGTTCACTCTTTCCATCTGTCCATTGGTTTGAGGATGATAGGCTACGCTAAATGAAAATTTGGTCTCTAGACCCTCCATCAGGGATTTCCAAAAGTTGGAAGTAAATTTCGTGTCTCTGTCAGACACGATCTCTTTAGGCATACCATGTAGTCTGAATATCTCCCTCCTGAATACGCGGGTGATTTCTATCGCCTTGCAAGTTGACTTGACGGGGATAAAATGAGCAGACTTGCTTAATTTTTCCATTACTACCATGATGGCGTCATTTTGTTTGGTCAAGGTTGGTAATCCGATAATGAAATCCATGGATATGGTTTCCCATTTCCATTCCAGGATTGGTAGAGGTTGTAATAATCCTGTTGGGTGTCAGTGTTCTACTTTAACCTGTTGGCATTCTATGCATTTGGCTAAGTATTCAGCTATGTCTTTCTTCAATCTCGACCAATATAATTGTTTCCTGGTGGCCGTGATCATCTTTTGGTATCCTGGATGACCAGTATATGGTCTTTTATGTAGTTCATCCATTATGAACCTCTTCAAGTCGTCACAATATGGAATATACAATCTATTTCTGTAAGTTAGCAGACCTCCATCTATCATCCGATAGCCTTCATACTTTACCCCTGTGGGTTCTTGCTCCAGATACGAGGTCATGGTCTGGGAGAATATGTCTGTTTCCTGTGCATTCCTGACTCTTTCCTTGACATCCGTCTCGCAGGTGCTCACCGCTGCCAAGTGAATTGTTTTCATACTTCGGCTAAGGGCATCAACCACCTTATTTTCTTTTCCTTTGATATGTTTGATTTCAAAATGAAACTCGCTAAGGAGGCCCATCCAGCTAGCTTGTATGACATTGAGCTTTGGTTGGTCAAACATATATCATAATCCATAGTGATCTATCATAAGTACGAATTTCCTTCCCAGGAGGTAATGCCTCCACATTTTTAAGGCATGCACTATGTCAGCCAGCTCTGGATCATGGATCACATAGTTCACTTCATGCTCATTAAGTTTTCGTGATTCATAGCAGACGACACTTCCTCCTTGCATAAGGACTCCTCCGATCCCTTCCTTAAAGGCATAGGTGCACACGAGGAAGTCATTTTCAGGATCAGTGATCTTTAGCATGGGTGCATGGGTCAGAAGGTGTTTCAGGGATTGAAATCTTTCTTCACATTCTTGTGTCCATGTAAATTTATCTCCCTTCTTCTAGAGGGCAGTGATTGGCCAACCAATCTTGGAGAATCCTTTTATAAATATCCTATAGTATCCTGCTAAGCCCATAAAGGACCTGATATCTGAAATGCCTTTTGGGGTAGGCCATTCCATGATAGACCTGATCTTGTCAGGGTATACTGCTACTCCTTCTTCAGATATGACATGGCCCAAGTAATGTATTTGCTTCTGGAAAAAGTCGCACTTGCTAAATTTGGAGTAGAGCTAATGTTCTCTTAACACTTGAAGTACAAGTCTAATATGTTCCTCATGTTCCTCCCTATTCTTGGATTAAATTAATATATCGTCAATAAAAACCAGTACAAATTTGTCTAGGAATTTGCTGGGCACATTGTTCATCAAGCACATAAAAGTGGCAGGGTCATTGGTTAATCCAAATGGTACTACCACAAAATCATAGTGACCATATCTTGACCTGAAGGTAGTTTTGTGGATGTCTTCACCCTTGATTCGGACTTGATGGTATCTAGATCTCAAGTCAATCTTTGAGAATATGGAAGCACCTCCCAATTGATCGAAAAAGTCATCGATCCTGGGTAAGGGGTACTTTTTCTTTATGGTTACCTTATTGAGTTGTCTGTAATCTACGCACAGTCGGAGGGTACCATCTTTATTTTTCACAAGCAGGACTGGTGCTCCCCAGGGAGACATGCTAGGCTGGATATAGCCTTTGTCCATCATTTCTTTCAATTGTAATTTAAGCTCAACTAGCTTGGGTGTGCTCATCCTGTAGGGTGTTCTAGACACTAGCACTTCTCCTGGTGCAAGTTCTATCGAGAAGTCAATGTCCCTTCTTGGAGGTAGACCCGGTACCTCTTCCGGAAATACATCTCTATATTCTCCTAGTATGGTATGGTCCTCGAGACTTGGTTTGTCATTTTCAATTGATTCCAACACCTGTATCGCATATAGTGGACATCCCTTTCTACAATATTTCCTCATTTGAAGAGTTGATATTCGTCTCACCGAGACAGGTTTTTGGATCCCTTAAAGGGTTATCCTTCTTCCTCCTTCACTTACACATTCTAAGGTTTTATGGTAACAGTCCAGTCTGGCTCTATATGTGGCGAGTAATTCCATACCGATCAACAGGTCATACAACCCTAGGGGTAGTATATTAAGGGTTTCTTGGGTGGGGAATTCACCCATAGTAAATTGGCAGGATGGTATGACCTCCTCTACCTTTCTTTTGGTGCCAGTGGCTAACTGTACCAACCATGGCTTGGCATGTTTATGTGGTTGTAATTTACACTTATCAACAGCCTTAGGGGATATATAACTCAAATTTGAACCAAGGTCGATTAGAATAGACACTAGATGGTTGGTGATCATACCTTCTATCTCCACCACTGAAGCTTGGTGGTCATCTTGTTTATTATCCACGACTGCATAAATTTGTGGCATACTCTTGGCCATGTCATTGATGGTGGTAGCTTCTTGAACTTTGTAAATTATTCGACTGTTCTATTATCGGTGCGGGCAGTCCCTCAAAATATGCTCTTCTCCACAACCCCAACATTTCAAGGGTTCTTTCTTTGGGTTATCAATCCTTCCTGGGGTAGATCCAAAAGTTTTATTTCCACTTTGGGAGGGAAAATTATGTTGATGTACACTTTGGGTTGGGAAGCTCATCCTTGAGTCCTTTTTATAATTTTTAAATATTGGAGATTTAAACCCCTTTTTCTGGAATCTCGAACTATTCTTCTACTTCCAGCCTTCACGAGGTTCTGTCCGATGCCCAAGCTGTTCATAACAATATCTTTCCTTTCAGATAGTTTCTTCTAGGGTCTTTGGCTCATCAAACTCAATCCTGTTTTGATAGTCCTTAGGTAGTCCACTGATGAACCGTTGCACCTTTGCCTTTTTCTTCTTTTATATAGGGTATGTACCTCAACAACTCGAGGAATCTGTTGACATATTCCTCTATGGTGAGTTTCCCCATCTTGAGTTCATAGAATTCTTTAGTCTTTTTGTCGAAATAATTTTCTGACAGATACTTATTCCTGAAGTATCTCTCAAACCATTCCCAAGACAGGCCCTCTTCGTGAATTCCTTTTACATTCTTAAGGTCTTCCCACCAGTTGGAAGCCTTTCCATTTAAGTTGAAGGTGACCACTCGGGCCTTCAAATTTTATGAGAAGTCATGGACTCTGAAATACTTCTTTAGTCCAAGCAGCCAGGCCTCTTCTTCCTCTCCCTTCTTTATTTCACCGTCGAAAGAGTGTGGTTTGACCTTCCTGAATTCTTCAAGGTTATGGCTCTTGGAATGCTTCCACTTCTTCTGTTTTCTTCGGGAATAAGAACTAGTCCTACTGCTAGAAGATCCCTTTGAGTCGCCTACTTCCTTTCGAGAGGAATCATCCAACACTTGTCCCTTATCTCTGAGGTGGACTTTTCTCGAGGTGCTCTTCCCAGTGTGGCCACTTAAAAGACCATGTTTCCGTATCTCAGGTGGACTTAGACTTTTCTTCGCCTGTCGTTGGTCCGCGTGACTGGTGTCAGGTTCATGATACAATTTTCTTTGTATTTTGAATAAACTTTGTAGTAAGACTGCATTAATTTCTATTTGCTTCTCTTGCTCTTTCATCATCCTCTTGTTGTCAGCCTTGCATCTCTCTAGCTTGACCATGAGGCTCCTCATAGTCTCAACTAGATCTGGAGGGGTCCTTGCCACTCTCCTTTCGTCAGAATCTTCATCTCTATTGTAGGAGCCATCCCCCACTTCATGGTGAGTCACCATTCTATGCATCTGCAGTTTCCCGCAGTTGATCTTCTGCTTGTGTGCAAAAGAAAAATGCTTGTTGTTAATCAATATTTATATTCATTCATAACTAGTACATAATTCATATTTTTCACATGCACACACACAATAGTAGTTTTCATTCTTAACTTCGACTTGTGATTAAGAAGGTTAAAATAGAGGGTTACTCCTTTTATGAGTACTTCGGAGGAGTTTTCTGCACAACTCGTTCGTGAGCCCAAGAAAGCCAAGTGCTGTAACCATGCTCTGATACCAATTTGTCACACACCCACTACGACAGAATAGATTTTTCGCTTTTTTCTTTCTCCTTCTTTATCGAGGGACATAGTTCCCAAATTCCTATGAGGTTCTAGCGTAGGCTAAGTCTTCCAATCACGACCTTCACCAAACCAATTCATTGGTTCTTTCATTGAAAATCCATCGTGTGCAGCTCACACACCAAGCATAGCCTTCACTTCCATGTGTCCATTAGTTGTGACCCCGGGCTAAGCCAAGAGGTGCCTTTCGCATTTTGGGACATCAGAAACCAGGAGTTTGAAATGCAAGGGAGTCGAGTTCTTCGACTCTTCAAACCCTGAAACCTGAAATTCTATTCACACCAAGCTGCTTCGGGATTTCACCTACCAAGACTTCGCGTAACGGGATTTCGCGATGTATGAAGACGAAGTTTCATACCCTTCTATTTCCCGAGTGCCACAACATTGAAACCCATATATCTACTAAGCTCATTTTGGGGTTTCGCAAGTCAGGATTTCGCAATATGCGAAGACAGGAGGCCTCACACTTGAGTTTCCAGGAGTCGAAACTCTAAAATGTCGATATATATATATATATATATATATATATATATAGCATTAGATAGTCTCTCGAGGGTTTCACAAGTCGAGTTCGTGATGTGCGAAGACAGGGGGTCTCGCATCTGTGTTTCCTAGGAGCCGAAACTATGAAACTCCGATATATATATATATATATATATATATATATATATATATATATATATATATATATATATATATAAATTCATCTTAGGGTTTCTAAAGTCGGGGATTTCCGATATTTGAAGATAGGAGGATTCACTTGAGTTCCGGGGAATTTGAAACTCTGAAGCATGATATATATATATATATATATATATATATATATATATATATATAACTATATATATATATATATATATATATATATCTCTTGTCTAAGTTCATCTTAGGGTTTTATAAGTTGGGGATATCTTGAAGATAAGGAGGTCTCGCACTTGATTTCGAGGCCGAGCTTCTGAAGTACCACGATGCAGGAAACATTCTTGGGTACAAGGCTTCCATACTTAGACTACAAAATCCTTCAGCGGGTTCTTGGGTAGTTATCCCGAGGTGGGTGACCTGACTAAAAGGCTTTCTTAAATTATTGAGCTATGAACTACGCTTGTGTTGACAGAGGTGAGTTAAGCTCATATGTTTTCTAAAATGGTAGTCCTTTAAAGGAACTCACTCCGTCTCTGGAATGTGAGGAATCTTCCCGGGAGGAGGTGCCTTCGGAAATCAAACCAGGGCATAGCGTGGAGTCAAAAGACATGGAATAAAATCTCAAGGGAGCGAGCTCATAATGCGAACTTCGGTCATTCTCTACATGGAACCAAATATGGTCCGTATATAATTATTAGCACGTAAATCCATTATTTCTGGTCAAAACACCAAGCAAACAAGCTGATATACATAAATCATTTATGAGGGTACAAACATGATTATCGTCCATTATATTCAACGAAAGACATGAGATATAAACACTTATCAAAAACACCAAGTGTGGCGTGTGGTAAGAGAGAGTTCTCTTTTCCACCCAACCGTAGTCTCAATGATTCCAATCGAATTTACCACTATCCACCCGAGCTTCTTGATGGTGCTTTGAGACTTCGATCCCTGCTTCCCTTTCGTTAAAAGTCGAGGATATGAAGGGTTACTCTCCTTCTCCTCACCGCTCATGGCCTTCTTGTATTCGAGACTCTTGGTTCACTCCTTCACGATTCTGTCGCGTGCACTCCCATTTCTTTCCCTCCCCTTTCCACACTTCTTTCCCTTGCCTTTTGTGAGGTTTGGTAGCGCAATTTCCCTGTCTGTGGTAAGGTCTGAGAGATTTATGGATGGGTAGTTTTCCCCATCCCTCATTACTCTTGAGGACGACCTTCCCACCTACCATCGGTGATCAATTCGATAGGATTTAGAGTGAGATTTGGTTTCCAAGCATGGACAAACCCCGATGCAGTTTGGTTTGGTGAAGTGCGTGGTATTCTGACCCTTCCGCCTCTCGTAGCCATGCGTGGATGCTCTTCGGCTATCCCCTCCCAACGGTCATGTAACACATATTCATGATATAATTTTTCATTCATCGACCCTTTTATACAAGGTCTATCAAATCAAACATTTACATCTTCGTTTGCCATAGTTTTGGCCAATATAGTTATTTTTACAAGCTGGGGAAAGCGGTGTTTAATATACTTCTCTAAACACAGTACCAATCAACCTACGCAAAACCAAACTTGTACCAATAACCCTAAACCATGCATCAACCTAGCCACATCAACTGCAACAATCAGCACGTACCATAACAAATTGAATCAACCATGCACCAACATGTACCTCAACCTATAATCAACCCCTACCATAAACAAATTGCTTCAACCATGTACCAACATGTACCCTGCATCAACTTGTATTACCATGAACAGAGTGCATCAACCATGCACCAATCCTATACAAATATATCCACAACTTGTACAAACAATGTATCACAACAACCTCTCTCACCAATATTATCAACCAAATCCATATTTACTCACCAAGACAACTCTCAAATATGTGCATCAATTAAACATAACACAACAACTCATAATCATCACCAAGATCAATGTAGCATACAATAATATACCAATACAAAATTATGCTTTACATTATCCATAAACCATGGGTCAACAATAGTACTAACAATTGCTCAACCATGTACCAAGTATGTACCAAGTATGTACCAATCATGTATCAACTACTCATCCACTATGACTCATCAATATGTACCAGCATCGTCAACTATACCTCATGTATGTGCGACTCATCAACTACTTGTCTCAACCATATGCAGAACCATGTACTCAACCAAAAACCCTCATCAATTTCATCATCCAAATCTGATTTGTAACTACGTAATAGAATTGGTGTATATGATCACATACTTACAAACCCTCCTTAACTTTAACAACAGAGTCTAGCATTTTCATCAAACATTCGTTAGTCTCCACATGACTAGTTTTGGATTAGTCAACAACCCTAGCTTGGAATAATCATAACTATGCACATGTAATGAATAAAGATGCGAAATATTACACAATGTTCTTGAGTTTGTTTTATGCAATTCCTCAGTGTCACTACTTGGAACCTCTCGAGAAAGGAGTTATAGAAACATGGAGATACCTTGTTGAATTACGGCTTATTCTAGAGAGTGAACTTATAGGCGTGCCCCCACACAAAATATTTATTTGTATGGATATGAAAACTTTACAAAGATACTATAGAGTGTACTATGGCAAAACTTGTTTGTTCTTCACCGAGATTTGGATCTTGTTTGAATAAGTTATGACATTTTAGAAACACATGTTTTAGACTAGTTTGAGGACTAACAACAAACCCTATTTCCGCAGTGGCAACTCAAAATACAATGAACCGACTGAAATTTGTACCCGCGAGATGCCAGATATGTTTCCTCAACAACCTCCCAATTTCTGATTACGAATCATTCTATGAAAAACGTTATTTTGAAAATGATGAGATGACATGTAAAAAACCTTGCATAAAGCATCATCAAAAGGGTACATCCTTCCTTTCATTTCGGTCTTTTTTTCTTCACATTCCCTCTAAAATTTGGTTTCAATATCCTTTGGTTACCTCGGTCACCTATGTGTGTTCAATATGTTCAAGTGTGTTTAAAATTGAGCATCCTTGCCTCTTATTTATACTTTCATTAGCATGGCTTCCTCCAAGGGGTTACCTTTTAACCATCTTAACCCACTTTCCTTATTTTAGGGTTATTACTTCTAATTTCTCCATTAACTTTATTATTTTAAATATTTATTTTGTATTTATTCATTTGACTTATATTAAACTCATCACTTCATTTTATTATTTACCTTCTAAAATCTATTAAACCATTTTGACTACTTTCACTTTTGGGATTCTAGATGACTCATGAGGGTTCTCCAACTTCCATGGCCATAACTCTCTAACCATTGAGGGTTATGTGACATTCACATGCTTGAAGGTGAATGACGTGTACTATCCCGTATAGAATAGTCATTCCTACAAATATATCAAAACACATACCATTATCCATCAAACAAACTTGGCTGCATTACCCAAACTGGGTTCTCCAACTTTTCATGGCCATAATAACTCTCTAACGGTGAGGGGTTATGTGACATTCTATGTATCACTAGAAATAGAATGGCATGTAATATCCATCTAGAGCGGTCTTTCCTTTAAATATATTAAAACTCATACCATTATAGATTAAACAACCTTGGGCTTTAAATATATTAAAACTCATACCATTATAGATTAAACAACCTTGGGTCCATTACCCAAACCTTTGTGTTACCGGAATTCACTACCGAACTTTCCCCAATGGTTGAAAACAATCACTAAGGGTTGACATAAATATACAATATCACTCTCCAATGGTTGAAATAAATTAAAACCAACAATCCATACCAACTTTCCATCAAATTAAGCCAACTGTTTGACAATCTCCCCCTTTGGAATTGATGGAAACACCAACATTGATGGTAACACTTATTCATGATAACATTCATGCTTATACTCCTCATCAATGTTTCTATCTCTCCCCCTTTGAAATCAATGGCAAAGGGAATCTCCCTTTGGGGCTTCTCCTCCTGACTAAACTCTCCTTGGGGTCTTTCCCCCTGTCTACATGCCTTTGATTTTTCTTTCTTTTTATAAGCCTCTCATTATTCCCTCTCCCTTCATATGAATGATATCTCCCCCTTCGACAAAGGGTATCACTATGAAGCCATATCACTCATTCTTCGCTTGTGACCATGGCTCCCCCTAGAACCATGCCTCTGTGATATTTCTCTAATCATGAATCTGGTAAATCTCTCCCCCTTTGTCATCAATGACAAAGGTGTCTTTCCATTTGGGGCTGCTCCCCCTAATTGAATTGTCAGTGGGGATAGTCCCCCTGACTTAACTCTTCCTAAAACGAATCTCCCAACCTGAATTGTCCTCTTTATGGTGCTTCCTCGTGCATATATAAGACATATAAGATAATAATTCAAAAGCATTCATTTTGGAGTAGAAATTACTTTGACTCTCTGGCCAAGATACTCAAAGGCTTCTCTTGGAAGCATTTTTGTAAAGATGTCTACCACTTGTTCTTTTGTGCCCACATATTCAACTTTGATGTTCTTCCCTACAACATGTTCCCATAGAAAGTGATACTTTATTGTAATGTTCTTCATCTTGGAGTGCATCACCAGGTTATTTGAGATACTAATGGTTCTTTTATTATCACAATATATTGGAATGGGATCATCATACTCAACTTGTATAGCTTTCATAGTTTGTTTCATCCATAGAACCTGTGTACAACATGTTGCTGCTGAAATATATGTTGCCTCAGCTATAGATAAGTATATTGATGATTGTTTCTTTCTTAATCAGGATACAAATCACTTACCCAAGTAGAACACAACTCCATTGGTTCTTTGTTGGTCATCAATGAAACCTACCCAATCTGCATCTGTGTAGGCAATAAGTGATAGATCCTTTCCTTTTGGATACCATAATCCAAACTCTTATGTTCCTTTGAGGTATCTGAAAATCCTATTTACTGCTAAGACATGTGATTCCTTTGGTGTTGCTTGAAATATTTCCACCTGTCCAATTGCCTGCATTACATCTGGTTTGGATGCTGTAAAGTAAGCTACCAATCATTGACCTATATTGCCTCTAGTCTGTAGACTTTGAATCATCATCTTTTCTCAACTTGCAACTTGTTTTCATAGGAATGGTAACTGGTTTACACTCTTCCATTTTGAACTTCTTTATCATTTCTCTGATATACTTAGTTTGAGAAATAAAAATTCCTTGGTTTCTTTAACGTATCCGAAGACCCAGAAAGAAGGATAGTTCTCTGAGTAATGACATTTCAAATTCATTATGCATGTCCTTTGAAAATTTCTTGCTTAACCTGTCATTAGTACGTCCAAAAAAAACATCATCAACATAAATTTCAATTAATAAAATACTACCTTGAGTTACCTTGATGTAGAGGTTGTTGTCTGCACCTCCTTTCCATAGCTCGTAGGGAGTTTTGTCATTGTTTTTTCTGAGCATTACTACGTTTAATAAAACTCTTCAAGATGCTCGTGGGATGGTTCTTTGGTCTGTCTCAGCTACCACATAGAATCCCTCTATCTATTATTCATAAAATCTGGGAGTCTCTAAGACAAATGGATCAAAACAATTATTTCTCTGATGTGCATTCATCATCATCTTCATTGGTAGATCCATCATCTCTCTGAGCTCTAACTTTAGTTCTGTCTACGGATTCATCTCTCACTACATTGGCTGAAAGTACAATCTCTTGAACCTGTTACTTATTTACTTGTCCTTCTTTTCTTTTAGTTATTTTCCAAACCTTTATGTATCCCTCATCTTTCCTTTTCTCTACAGAATTTTCTTCATCTAGTTTTATTTCTAGTCTTGCGATCTCTGGGACCTAGTCTTTGTTCACCTGTTCTTTGTGTTTTGAACAACCACTATCAACATACCAACCACACTTCTTCTCCTTAGCTTTTAAAGTGAGTGTGCATTCTTCATTTCTATATTGATTCTTCTTTATTATCCATGTTCTCTTCTGAGGCTACTATCTGTGACTGTTGTTTTTTTTTTGTGGTTCTCTAGGAGGGACTGTCATTCTACAATATTTGTCCATGTGTCCAAAGTTATTGCACTTGTAGCATTCCACTTCAGTGCTCAATTATTCAAACCCGTTGTAGCTTCTTCTCTGTGTTTCACTATACCTCATTGGATAACCATTTTGTGTATGTCTTTTAAAGTTGTTTATGTTCCTGCTATTAGCTCTGAAAATTACTTCTTTATGCCTAAAATTATTTCATGCATAACATAAACCAAAAACCATAGTTTGATACCTAGGAGTTGAAGATATTATGAAAGGATTTACTATTATGAATCCTTCTTCTTCGTGAGGCCTATTTGTTTCTATCAGTTGTTGATTCTAAAATATGAATATTCTCAGTGGAGGATTGTCCATGTAATATTCCTTCTAGGTCTTCCTATCCCCTTTGACTGTTTCTGCATAATTTTTTTGCTATGTTTATTGTTTTGTTTCTTTGGAGCGTGATCCCTTTTCTATCTGATCGTATCCAATATCGTACTTGTCACGATTAGGCCTTTGACTGTTGATAATTTCATCCAAAACTTTTGAGTTGTTCTGTATATTTTTATTTTGAAGATCCTTTCATGATGTGACAATATCTTCTTCCAAATTTTCAATGATCTTGTCTCTTTCTTCTAAATTTTCTTTGAGTGATTATTCAATTATTTTATATTCTTCTATTTGAACCTTAAATTCAGTGATGATCTTCTCTAGTTCTTGAGTGTCTTCCTTCTTGTCTAGTTCTGCTTATAGCTTCTTTTTTTCCCTCGTTTCTCTTCTTATAACTTCTATGGTTGTCAAAAATTCTTCTCGGTAGTCAAATTATGCCTCTTCATACTCTTCTTCGGTGTCTTATTTATCAGAGCCTTCTACTACCATGATTATAAATATTTATCTCTCACTATCACTAAATTCATCTTCATCTGATGAAGAGATGTATTCCTTGGTGCATAAGTTTTTCTTGAAAACTTTCTTTGTGGTTCCTTTTTCTTGATATGTTTTTTTTCTATTTGAGTAATATTCATCATTCCCATTATTTTTCTTGTGAGTACATTTGGTAGCAAAATGACCAATACCATCACAATTAAAACAAATCAATGGAATCTTACCTTTATATCTATCGTTGGTTCCCTTGTTCAATCTCTTGACAAAAATGGCCATTTCTTCATCATCTTCTGAGATTTCACTGTTGTTTCTATGTTCTTTTTATTTTTTCTTTCCCTTTTTATTTGACCTTTTGGATACTTTGAAAGTTGCTTCTTTTATATCTTTATTTTCCTGTTCAATTCTCATTTCATATGTTGTGAAGATTCCATGTAGTTCGTCCATTCTTATTGAGTCTATATCTTCTCTTTCTTCAAGTGTTGATATCTTAGGATCAAATATCATAGGAAGAGATCTTACTACCTTTTGAACAATTACAGATTCTTTAATTTCTTCTCCCAATCCTATGATTTCATTTACTATTTCATTGACTCGTAAGAAGTAAGATGCAATATTATCATCTTCCTTCATCTTTAGTTGTTCGAACTGACCTCTATAAGTTTGAATCTTTGTTGCTTTTACTTTTGAATCTCCTTCATAATTATTTTGAAGTTTGTCCCAAATTTATTTAGCGGATTTAGAATGCATAAATTTGGTGTATACCGATTCACCAAGACCATTTAGAAGTGAATTTGTGGCTTTGAAAATATTTTGACTGAGTTTTGTTTCTCTTTCACTTGTTGGAGGAACTATTGGTTCTTTGTATCCATCTACTTCCTGTGTTTTCCAGCTGCAACTGGAAGGAGGCTTCAACCCCCTATTTTCTCAGGCTACAACCTGAAGGAAGCTCCAACTCTCCCATTCTCTGGATACAACCAGAAAGAGGCTACAACCCCCTATGTTCTCTGGCTATAATCGGAAGGTGGCTACAACCACCTGTCCTTGCCCCGTCCGATGTCCCTGACATAGAAGTAGAATGATGGAACCACTGTCACACTATCACTGTGAAATATATTGTTGTAAACATGTACCAATCAACTTGCACCAAACAACATGTACCAGTAACCTGAACCATGCATCAACCTGTACCTCAACATGTAATCAACCTATACCATAAACAAGTGAATCAACCATGCACCAACCTGCACCTCAACATGTAATCAACCTATACCATAAACAAGTGCATCAACCATGCACCAGCATGTACATCAACATGTAATCAACCTATACCATAAACAAGTGCACCAACCATGCACCAACCTATACATCAACCTATACCATGAACATGTGAATCAACCATGCAGTAAAAATGTACAAATAACATGTCACAACAACCTATCACAACAACCTGTCTCATCAATCTTATCAATCAAATCAGATCTACTCACCAAGATCAATCACCAAGACAACTCTAAAATATGTGCATCAACCAAGCATAACACAACAACTCATAATCATCACCAAGATCAATATGTGCTTATACTAATATACCAATACAAGATTGCTACATCATCCATAAATCATGTGTCAACAATGCTACTAACAAGTTACTCAAACCATGTACCAAGTATGTACCAATCATGTATCAACTACTCATCAACTATTAATCATCAAGATGTACCAACATCATCAACTATACACCTCATGTATGTGTGAACTCATCAACTACTTGTCTCAACCATGTACCCAACATGTACCTCAACCAAAATTCCTCATCAATTTCATCATCCAAATATGATTTGTAACTCTGTAATAGACATGGTGTATATGATCACATACCTGCAAACCTTCCTTAACTTTAAAAATAAGAGACTAGCATTTTCATCAAACTTTGCTTTAGTCTCAAATGACTAGTTTTGGATTAGTCAACAACCCTAACTTGAAATAATCATAATTATGTACTTGTAATGAATAAAGATCTAAAAATAGTACACAATGTTCTTCAGTGTGTTTTATGCAATTCCTGTAGGTGTCACTACTTGGAACCTCTCAGAAAGGGAGTTATAGAAAAAATGGCATACCTTGTTGAATTATGGCTTATTATAGAGAGAAAACTTGTAGAGCGTTCCCCACACGAAATATTGTTTTTATGGGTATGGAAATTTTATA
>SNQJ01S0208704.1:0-16151 GCA_010110895.2 Picea sitchensis | reverse complement strand
TTCCCAAGTTCAGTAGGCTTTGGGAAGATTGTGACCAGGAAGAAGCTAGGAAAACTGCAAGAGAATAAAACATGGTAGATGAAGATCAAGCCCTAGCCGCCCATGCCAGGAAAGGAAAGAACAAGAAGGATAATTATTTACCTGAGAAGTTTAAGATGGGTCAAAGAGACAACTCAAATATCATATGTTACTATTGTCAGGAATTGAGACACTTTGTAAGGGATTGCCCCCTCGTTATGGAAATCAAGAATAAGAAAGGAAGTAAGAGGCATCAAGCTCACACAATTGAAGATGATGAGCCTCCCAAGAAGTTTGCAAAGCAATATGAATCAAGTGATGAGGATTATTTTCTTATCTCATCCCTCATAGGTACTATTACTCATGGAAGCGACACTTGGTTGATAGACAATGGTGCTTCCAATCACATGACAAGCTATGAAGACTCCTTATCTAACCTTATTCATAAAGATTCACCTCAAAAGGTGAAATTGGGTGATGACTATCAATATCCAATCAAAGGTGTCGTAGAAGCTTCCTACAAGTTAACCTCAGGCAAGCCAATGAAGATGAAGGAATTTCTCTATGTTCCAGGTTTAAAGAAGAATATTCTCTCAATTTCAGCATTGGACAAGAAAGGATTTAGAGTAGCATTTATTGATGGTCAAGTTCTTATGTAACCTAGAGGGAAGACCCTTGATCACGCAGTACTGATTGGCGTTGAAGAAGGAGGTCTCTAAAAACTAAAAGGACATTTAGATTGGCGTTGAAGAATGAGGTCTCTAAAAACTAAAAGGACATTTAGACTTCGCAATGGTTCATGATTTTGTGAATCCCAGTGAACTATGCCATAGGATATTTTCTCACCCACTAAAAATCTCTTCCTACAGGAAAGTAAAATGGTGACATGTCTCCGTAAATCCAAGCAACTGTGATGGAGGTAAAAAGTAAAAGGATGCACACAAGGAAAGAACATGAAGCACTCATTTTCCAATAGTGATAGCAAAGCCAAAGGATTTTTAGACATCGTATTCGCCAGACATCTCAGGACAAATGTCGACAGCTTCACTAAGTGGTATGTATATTATGTGTATCTTCATTGATGATTACTCATGTAAAACTTGGATTTATCTATTAAAATCAAAGAATGAAGTTTTTGGAAGATTGAAAGAGTCTGGCTCCGCAGAAAACCCGACAGAGCTTAAAGATAAAGACCCTTGTGATCGTGACAATGGAGGTGAATTCACCCTTAATAATTCAAGGAGTATTGCAAGAAGTTGGGATTAAGAGGGAGCTTTCACTCCATATAACCTTGAGTAGAATGGAATAGCTAAAAGTAATAACTGGACGATCACATGGAAGCAGAGAAGGCCATGATCCATGATCAAGATCTTCCTATGCATCCGTGGGAAGGAGAAGCGAAGACGCCGCTGTAATGCAAGTATAATAAAAAGTCCCCGTGGTTGGGTGCTTGAAACAAAGACACCTCGTGACAGGTTTTCGTGAAAGAATCCAAGTCACGATTTCTAATATTTCCATTCTCAGATTTATTCACGCTCCCAAGGAAAAGAGGACAGTTGACCCTTCCTCGATAGAAGGGCATATTTGTTGGTTACAAGGACACATCAAAGGCTTCATAAGATATACGCCACCTACCACCGAAAAGTGGATATCAGTCGAGATATAACCTTCGATGAGAATGCAACTTTTAGTAAATCAATACAGATCCGTGCAGAAGAGGTAAATGAAGAAGATAATGAAGTTCCTAAAGTTCCATAGGCATTTGAACTAGAGGAAGTTATTCCAAAGGATCATGACATAGTAGACCCTCATAAACCAACCGAGATACCTTCTCACAAGAAAAGACCACCAAGTACAAGAGATTATTAGAGATGCAAAGAATTGGTGCCCTGTGATATCTTCGTGGAAAGTAAGAAGTTGAAGTCAGATTCCAGCCTACTGGCATGCTTGTGACATAATGACAAAACCCTAGTTAGCGAAGAGGTCACAGAAAAATGAAGCATGGAAAGATGCTACGTATGTAGAATGTACCCATTCTCAAGGAATGATGTCCTGGATGGTTCCCCATACCAAAGAAAAATCTTGCGAGCTCCTAAATGGATCTACAAGACGGGGAACACACAATTGATGGTAGTATTAAAAAATATAAGGCAAGATTTGTGGCTTGAGGTTTCTCTCAAGGAAGGAATTGACTATGAATAGACTTTTTCCTCCCATAGCAAGATATACCTCGATCGAGACTATACTTTCATTGGTCGCTATGATGAAATAGAAGGTGCACCCGTGATGGATATAAAGACAACCTTCATGTTAAAACAAAGAGGCATTCATGGAGCAACCACTTGGATTGGAGACACATGACAGGGAGACTCTTGTGTGTAGATTAAAGAAGGCTTTATATTGATTGAAGTGGGAGCATGGTATGGTAGGATTGACAATTTTCGATGAGCTTGGTTTTACCAAGAGCAATGCGCATCCTAACCTTTACTTTAAGGTTGAGGATGGTGAACCAATGATTCTAATTGCTAGATTTAGATGACCTCATTTCTAACAAAAGCGGAAAATCTCATCACCGAATGTGGGCAGAGAGAATTATCGCGTAATCTGGAATGAAAGATTTAGGAATGATGCACTACTTGGGACTAGAAGTTTGGTAGAGATGAGATGGGATTTCCTAAATCAAGGAAAGTATGCTATGGAAATCTTGAAGATGTTCGAGATGTTGGAATTTAAGGCCATGTCTACCCCGATGGTATCAAATCTAAATTTGATGTTGGATACAACTTCAGAGATTATGGAATCTACCTTATATATGCAGATAGGTGGACTCATTGATGCATTTGATGAACACAAGACCATATATGTGTTTCCTTTTGTTGTGAACACTCTCGTCAATTTGGTTTGCAAAGAAAACATATGTTGAGGTACCTTATGGGTACTATAGATCATGACCCCGGTATATATCTTACCATGAGTCAGATTATATGGATACTCAAACTGGAGATCATTTACAAGATTCCTAACTGAAGAGAACCGGATAATGCTCTCACCTTGGTCTGATGGTCTCTTTGAGAAGCAGGAAGCAATCTTGTGTGGCACTCAATACCTACTAAAGCCTAATGTGTGGCACATTCCAGCTTTGCTGCAGAAGCAACGTGGTTTCGTGTAAGTCGCTGTTCCGGTTATTTGGTCCCTGGATTGAGACGACCTCGCGATTTGGTGTAACAAACTAAATTTTGCATGAAGTTTTCGTGAGAACCCGTTGTTCCATGATGTCAAAGTATATCGAGACCGATAATTACTATATCGTGGATAAGGGCAATGTGAGGGGAGTAGTGAGGTTCAGCTTCATGACTATCGAGGGATCAAAGTTGCGGATGTTCACTCAAGCCATTGTCAAGGATCGGTTCGAGTACTTCGTGGACAAGCTTATGTATCCCTCTCCAGGGAGATATGTGAAACTCATCCAACATGAAAACGGCCTGTCACTGGGTTTGGTGGATCTCATCCAACGTGAAAAAGGTTTGGCACTGAGACATGAGAGCACATGATCATGTATCGATGCATCACAAGGAGTGGATGTCCCGGGAAATGTTGTAATCGCATTGAGAGCTACACACCTGACCTCTATTGGGGTGAAGTCATGTTGCACCATGGATATCCAAGGATGTATAAACTCACATGTTCAACAATCAATGGATGGAGTCCGCAGTGGTAATGTAATTGGAGTGTGTCCTGACAAATACCTCAGAAGTTAAGAGAGGGAGTGTTAATATTTTTGGTGTAACTACTAAGATATTCTTGTATAGTTGTTTTGTTCAAACCTTTAAAATGTTATTATAATAATTATATTGTACAAGTCGGATCAACAAAAACTATTATATTATTGGTATTTTACTTATAATTGTAAAAATCACCATTGTGGCTAGTCAACTTCGCTTTATGGATTAGTTAGGTCAAGAGTGGCATCTCTTCAAGAGACATTGTTGTATATAAATAGAGGATAGGTTCCTCTCATTTGTACACACACACTCACACACCTCTCTTGTGCATCTTGGAGCACACAAGAAGGTCTAGCGCACAAGTCTCGAGACTGGTTCTTTGGTGTTTTGGTCTTGGTCTTCTTGGAGAGCTATAGCGCATTATTGTATTGGTTGAAGGAATCTATATTGAGGAGTTTGATTGCTAGATTTTATCCCCCACGAGGGTTTCCCCCTGGATATATTTCTGTGTTCTCATTGTATCCTCGTATGGATTGTCTATCTTTTTGAAGTGATCCTACCTACAATTGCTATTGGGATTGGCACTGTAATTGTGTAAATAGAAAATTTAAAAAAATTCTGCAACAAATATGTACTTGTTTGTCCATAGTGTGAAAATGTTATTAAACAAAATGTCAGGTTTCTTTCATTTCCTCTTCTTGTATTGTAATATGGGTGGCATTATGGAAACAATGTAACATTGGACTACACGGAGTCAACATATTACCAATGCCTTATCCATAAAACCAAGCCACCTTCACCCCTTTTTGTGGCTCTATTTACGCCTCAACTTCCCATACCTTAACCTCGGCCTTTAGATGTCAAAGAATATGAAAAGATGTATGAATAGAAGGCTTGACATAAACTTGACATATCTTTAATATATTTGATGAACTTCAACAATAAACATTCCCTTAATGAATATGACCTTTACCCAATCTTTCTTTGTATGCCAAGATTTAGGAAATCTTTAAAATGTTCCCTTATTAGTTATACTCCAACAGAGCCTTTTCAGGCAGTTTTTGAAACAGGTTCAACTCAAGTGACCAACTATATATATATATAGTATATATATATATATATATATATATATATGATCATTGATTTCATCCTAAGACCACCACATATTGTTTAGGCATAGAGATGTGTTCCTTTAAGAGGTACCGGTTCACCTCCTCGAAGAGACATTGACTCTCGATAGAACTCGCACTGTGAGTGCGCGGCTAATGTCTAGGGACACCCCATACCATGAGTACACTCGAACTAGTTGAGCTCAAGCTACAACTAAAGGAAATGATGGACAAAGGCTACATCCGCCCCAGCTTTTCATGTAAGCACACTCGACTTTGTATATATTACCGACAACTTAATAAATTAACTATAAAGAACAAGTGCCCCTTACCAAGAATCAATGACATGTTAGACCAATTAGTGCTTCCATTTTCAAAGATTGACTTGAGGTCCTGATACCATCAAGTCCAATCAACAAAGACATCCACAAAACAACCTTCGTGGACCCGAGCATGGTCAATATGAATTTGTGGTGGTGCCATTTGATTAACCAACGTCACTTCCACTTTTATGTGCTTGATGGATAATGCAATTTAGCAAAGTTCCTAAATAAATTTGTATTGGTTTTCATTGACGATATCCTAATCTACTCCAATAAAAGAGAGGAGCATGAAGAACACCTTAGACTCGTACTTCAATTTCCTAAGAGAGCATCAACGCTACACTAAGTTTAGAAAGTGCGACCTGCTCTAGAAAATCAAGTCCAATACGAAATAAAGTTAGTCGGCAAGAAGGAGTGGCAGAGACCCCTCATTAAGACTGGGGATTTATTATGGAATGGCCCACCCCAAAGGATGTATCCGACATCGATACCCTTTATGGGTTTAGAAGGATACCATGGGTTCATAAAAGTATTTCCACATTGGTTGTCCAATCACTGTGGTTCAGAAAAAGTGGGTTAAATTCATTTTGACATCGGAATGTGAAGAAAGATTTTAGTAACTAAAATACCTTCTGACGCGACGCACCCTCGGTGGTTGAATAATATTGTCGAATTCGATAATGATTTCATGTGTACATATGGCCCGCAAGGAAGGACTTGAGGAGTCTCCATGCAAGAGGGACATGTAGTTTGCTACAAACTAAAATTGAATGAGCATGAAATCACTCATGTGACCCATGATCTAGACTTCACTATAGTGCATGCTTTAAAAAATGTGGAGGCGTTACCCCAAGGTGGATATTTTATACTTATGAAAACCACCGTGGGTTGAGAGGGGCACCCGCTTGATCAACCGAACTCAATGCTAGACAAGCTAGGTGGATGGCTCTCCTTAGTGAGTTTGATTGCACTCTAAAGGGCAAGAGCTAGGCTAAAGCATGAAGGCTAATGATGTTGGATGAAGGTCTCCACTTACGGTAAATGCATTGTATATCCTTACCCTTTAATTTAATTTGAAGAGGCTACAATGGACAACCGCATTAAGAGACCATACATTACCATTCAGTTATCGAAATGATTACGGCCACTAGGAAACATTTCTATTGGCTTGGATTGAAAAATGACATAGATGACTATCTAGCTATGTCTAGAATGCCGAAAAGTAAAGATAGAACATAGACACCCAACATGGTTGTTACGTTCTCTACCATCTCTATAATGGAGATGGGGAAACCATCTCCATGGATTTTAGACACCAATTCCTCCCAAAATGGGACTGCATTTAAAGATTCCATCATGGTAGTGGTAGACAAGTTCAACAAGTCCGCTCACTTCATTCCCTGGCCAAATCGGGACTTGAAGGCAATAGATATTGCCAACATCTTCAAGGAAGGATATATTCATACTGCATGGAACGCCTAGGGAAATTGTATCCGACATAAACACAAGGTTCACTGCAAGCTTTTGAAATCCTTGATGGTTGGTCTGAAACTAAATTGTTGTTTAGGCACAACCTATCACCTTCAAACCGATGGACGCATTTAAAGAGTAAAACGATATTAGAAGATCTCATAAGGGATGCATGTAATGCATCACTTAAGAAGGTAGAAGACTACCGCCATTAGTGGGTAGAATTTTCCTACAACAACGGCTCAAGAGTCACCAATATGAGTCCCTTTGAATCCCTCTATGGTAGATAATGCAGTAAGACCTGATCAGCTCGAGTAATCCAATGGATAGAATTACAATCTAACCCATGTTTCTGAAAGAAATGGAACAACAAGTGATTAAGATAAAACAAAAAACTGAAAATTGCTCCAGATAGACAGAAGAGATAAGACCGATGTAAAGAGAACTCCCAGAGAGTTCATGACAGGAGACCATGTCTATCTCGAGTTAGCTTTAGGCGAGTTCCCTGATAATGGGAGTTTGTGCCAAGTTGACACCTGTGATCAGGACCCTTTGAAGTCTTAGATAGAGTGGGGACTATAGCCTATAGGATAGCAATCCCTCCCACAGTAAAAGCACAAAAAGTTTTCCATGTTTCATTATTAAAAATATTTATATGATCTCTTAACTATAAAAATTCACAGGATCTAGGTGGAACCGGAGAAAGAATTCCTGCCAAAGCCTCAATGCATACTAGATAAGAAGGAAACCCACTTCAGAACCTAACCATTGGACAGGTCAAGGTGCTCAAGAGCAGCAGGGGAAACACTTTGGCCAAGATGAGGCTTGCAAATGGAGGGATGCCATGAGACATGCATATCCATTTTGTTCACTTCAGACATACATAGCATCAGCATAGAACATCGAGGACGATGTTCCTTTATGGGAGAGGGAATTCAACACCTCGCTTCCCCAGCTTGTAAATATAACCATATAGGCCAAGAGACTATAGAAAACTTACGTGTGGAATGTTTGATTTGATGGACCTTGTGTATAAAAGGTCAATGAATGTAAATTTTTTTATTTTTTTGTTTGTTGGTTTTGGGGTTGTTGGGTGGGGGGGGAAGGGGTGTACTAAGAAAGACCATGAATGCTAGGAAAGAAATGGTGGAAGGGACGTGGAATGGTTGTGTTAACTTTCACCAAACCAAGATTTCATCGACGAATTGCTCAAGTCCAATGTACCTCTCAATCTTGGGGTAAAATGAATTACCAGTTGGTAGGTAATACCTCCCTCAAGATTTAATGAAGGGATTGGGAAAATCACCCATTTGTAAAGCTTCCACCTTAATTTCACGAAATGGAATTTGAGCTACACACAACCTTACTGAAGAGTGTAAGAAAGGAAGGTGTGGTGGGCGGGGAAAGAGAACTGGAAGAGGCAGACGAGGTGAAGTTCTCAAGTTCAAGGAAGAGCCTGGAAAATAAGTGTTTTGGTCTGTGGAGATGTCTAGCGGAGTATGATAATGCAGATGATAAACAGTTGATCCTCCCTGCTCTGGTGATCGCTAAATTGTTTCCAAGATCCTCCTGGAGGAGAGAGTAACCTTCATTCCTACTTCATTACCGGTAACGGAGGAAAGGATTTCATCATGGCATATCGCGGGTTCGCTTCCTGGGTGGTTATTCAGAATCCATTAAGAGTGGGACGAGTTCATGGTTGTTGAAAACGAAGCACCCCTTCGCCATCAGCTTCAATGTTGTCCTGGTTCCGGGAGCATAAGTACATTCTCCGCTTTACGTTGAACTAGAATAATGGGTGAATGCTTGGATTTATACATATGTGTATTTAGAAATGTTTTTTTGTGTGGAATGGTTACGATGTGTATATGTCTCCTTCTCCGTGTAACCATATACTTTAGACCAATAGTTTGTATGCCCAACTTAGCTCCCGAGGCTTCCTAGGACATGAGCTTGTAAGATGGTCGAGATCTGGGAGATATTGTTGACCAACATGTCTCATTCGAAGATCTATGCCTCTTCCAGACCCAAGTTCTTAACCATTTCATGGTAAAGCTCAGGAGGGATAGCCATGGAAGCCTTAAAAAGGGGTCCCATTGTTTGGAGGACAAGCATATGAGATCCATTCGAAAGGACCCAAATGACCAATACCCAAGAACATTGGGCTAAGCCTAAGGAAGTTTTGTCCCCTTGGCTTCGGAGCTCCAAAAGTCCAGGACTTCTGGAGTATGACCGCATCTTACCGCAAATTTATACTAGCCTAAGGTAACCGGGAGACTCGGTTTCCCATAAGGTTGACCGACGTTGGGCGGTTCCCCAAGTGGTTAGGAGAACCTATCTTACCAACTATACTGGGATCTGAAACCCCGAAGGCGCTGGCGACCCAAAACCAGATCTTGGATCCTTCGATTCATTCTCAGCGATAGAACATCGGGGATGCATGGCACTATCCCTTTAATTCAGAGATTGGATGCTTTGGGAGGTAAGAGGAGTTTTCATAACGACACTCCCAAACACCGAATCCCCGAGGTAACCAAAGTCATAGATCTATAAGTCTACATGACTAAATCTCGACCGTGATATCCGAGGGATGTTAGAATCCCATTGGCCTGAGGTGACAAGGTGTGTTGACAATTAATGAAGGATGTGGACTAAATTTGCATGCCACGTGTCACTCCCTCGACTCCATTCTCCTAATGCGGTTGGTCCTAGTTCATGCTTGCATGGCCAACGTGGTTGGCGACGTAATCAATACCCCGTGAGTTTAGAAAGATTCAAATTTTGGAAGATTTAGTGAGTGGTACAATATAGGAACGTTCAACATAAATCACTGATCGCCAAAGGCCGAAATTCCAATAATGATAGCCGGAGCAGTCAAGATAACGCAGAGTTCGGGAGTTTGGGGCATAGTGTGGAATAAGGATTGCTCGACGGGAATCGTCAATTGCCGATTGCCGAACGCCAAAGGGATAGGGGCACGTGGAGACATTTCGGGACTTTGGGGATTTAGAAAGATGTATGATGCACGTAGATAGTCAAATCCCCCTCCTTAACCGTAGGATATCAACAAAGGACGTGGACCATTGATTCCCTCCACTATTCAATGATCCAAGGATTTGACAACACCGTTGGAACTCATGAAGTGCTGAAACCTTTGCTAAAGCAGGTTCTTAGCTCCTGATTTTCATCCCAAGGTCACGAGGAGGACCCCGCTAGCTGGTTCAATGACCTAGTGAGAGATGTAAGTTTGGAAAAGTTGGTTAAGAGGTTTTTGGATTAAGTAAAGGACCGGAAATGAATGTGGAAAAGTGAAAATTTGATGACCCACCCCTAGAAAGGTTATTTAGGAGTTGGGAGTGTTATAGAATCCTTTAATAGAAATTTATTTATCCATACTTCTCACACAACTCTTCTAGATCATTAACCCATGGGTCATATCTTTTTTCATGGCACCAAAACGAATATTATTTTTAACATAAAAAGTATACCCAAAACAAATGAAAGATCATTAATCGGGATTCCATTTCCATAACCAAGTTTTGTTTATTGAATTATGCGCTCTAGCCCTTCTTCATGTAATTAACTTCCTAATTTTATCACCGCTAAATCCATCTTAACTTCAGATTTATCAAGTGTCGAGGGATAAAATCTCGAGGTGCAAACCTCTTTCATAATTAAGTTGATTATACTATAAGCTTCTCAACAATCATTACATCAATGCCACCATAAAATGACAATGAAAATGAAAAATGTTAAGCTCCAATGGTTCTGTGATAACGAAGCAAAAAGTATTTATATGTAGATACACATCTTACCCACACAGTTTACCATTGGATACTGCTCTAATGCAAATGGAATGGCATCGCATGTCTGGGTATATTCTCTTCCTTGCAGAGGTAAGGACCACATTTACGTGTCATTTTTGCTTGGTCTTCCAAAAAGAATGAATTATTTATTTAGCGATGCTATATATATATATATATATCGTGAAAATGATTAATAAGAATTTCAGAGATTGCAGGAGTCATTTCGATTGTAGTCTCACTCATGTTATCCTTCACATCAAAAAAAGTGGATGGTCTTCAATCTACATATAATTGAAGGCAAGATATTTGAATTTAGAGAAATCGCAAGAAGAGAGGAGTGTGTGCATGCGCATCTTGCAAGATCTTAAAAGTGTCGGGTCGAGCTAGTCCTTGTGGTTGCTTGTGAAGATAGTAATTCATTACTCCCCGCAGCACGACTACAATCCATCTGAGAAGTTAAGATGTCCCGAAGGAGTAACTCGACTTCTGCTTCTCTCTTCATGAACCTGGTTATAAAGATTGAGAGGTTGGGAAAGCTTGTTTGTTAGGTTGAGAGTAGTCAATATCCTCAATAAACCCGATAGATGACCCCAAGCTTCTGAAATGAGTTTAAATGCTTTGAAAACTCTTACGCAATTGTTATTATCATTCATTTCTTTGTTGGTATGTGTGTGTGTGTGCTTGTAATGGAGTTGACTTGTATTTTATTATTATTATTAAATTATTATTCTTTATTTCTAGTGTTAGCGTAGATAATGCGACACATCTCCTCATACTGGGCTGTAGAGCTCATCTTTGTGCAACAATGTCTTGTTTTGAGTACCCTCCCATTTTAAGGATCAATTGGAACTACTTAAAGAATGGCATTAGAATTGTGTGCATATATGACAACAATTTCATAAATGTAATGTTTTTACTAGAGACTCCACTATGATGCAAATACGACTTCCCATATTCAATAGATCGACGCTCACGATGAACTTTAGACAAGTCTTGATGCACTATTGACATTGTTGACACACTTACTAATGCAAAAATTGATGCCAAATGGTTAAAATACAATGCTAATAAAATAACGAAGTATTTTTTAAATTTTGTGGCATGATGAATGATGCAAATACAATGCATGATGAGATGTACTAGCACGAGGTGCATCAACAAAAAAATCAAACTAGGGTTGTGAGAGATAGTGATGCAAATCAATGATGCTATAGCCATGTATGGTAGTGATGGTTGCTCCAAAAAATGAAGAGGCCAACAAGCCCCAACCACACCTATTGACTTACCCCCAAGTTAACTCGCGATTTTCCCTTCAATCGATGTATGGTTCTCGACATTCCATTCAAATGAAAGAATCTAGAAATTTCATAATTTATTAATGTATTTCCTTTGATTTTCCTGATCTAACAATTTATGCCAATGTTAAATACAGAATCGCTTCTGTTATTATTCTTGTGGAAAATTAAAACCACGATCACAAACTAATAATCACAAAGGAAATATCAATAACACATAACACAAAAGTTTTACCGAAAGCGAAAAGCTAAAACCCCACTATCATATATATATTATGTATATCATGAATCATGAAACAATCTCATACAAAACTCTAATCCAAGAGCTCTCAAGACAATACAATTGTCTCACACTGCCATACACAAATCAACAAATACATGTGCCAATTCCCGTCCGCATGTACCTTGCCTTCCTCCGACAAACTATGCACTGAATTCTCACAATGATCATTGAATTGCCTAGTTTGTACATGCTCATAAGCATATTCATTGCATGCGTGATCAAATCACAAATGATAGACAAAATGTCCCTTTCACCTATTACCTCAACAGGGTCTACACTGGATCTAACATGCATGTAATTAACTCGTGAATCTTCATGACAAATGATTAACTGAACTCTCAATTAGTGAATGTTTAGTTACAACCAGTACAATTGATCTTAACTCACTTAACTACAATTATAATTCCTCTTACAAATCCAACTCACTCAGTTATGAATGAAATAATAGATTAATATTTAATGTCCAATTTATTTAAGGGAAAAAATAAATTAGACACATGTTCTTGTTGTTGACTCTTTTCAACACCCTCCTCAATGGATCCTTCACCCTTAACTCGCCTCTATGATATTCCGAATTTGTTCGAGAGCCTTCGCCAAAATGTCCGTGATCCTAATCTTCCGCCAAGTATCAATAATCTTTGAGATGATGATATCGATATCTATATGCTTAGATCCTATTGAAACACGTGGATTAATCGAGAGTCAATGCAACTCTCGATTATCACAATAAATCATTGCTCATCTAAATGAGAACCAAACAAATCCAAATCCAAGATCTTTTCTTATCCAGATAGCCTCACATGAAGTTTGACTTGCTGCCATGTATTCCGCTCCCGCTAAACTAAGTGCCACGGATATCTCTTTCCTGTTGTACCAAGAAACAAATATATATCTGATACTAAAGATCCCCCGATGTGCTCTTATGTCCGCTAGTCGCCTCGGGCTAACTGGGTGATCCGGTGAAGCACGCAACTTCACCTTATCTGTTTGTTTGTACCATAATACATACTCATATGTTCCCCTCGTGTATCTCAGGACATGCTTACCTCCCTTCCAAAAGAGTTTGGTAGGCTTAACCATCCCTACTTAGCTTTGTTAACCGTGATAGCAGCCATTCAGATCCCTGTTCACTAAATACATTAGCGAATCCCTAATAACGTCGAGACGCAGAGCATCCACTCATCTGTAAGTAGCATCCTTTTCCGCTCGAAGAGGGAGGTCCATGGTCGAAACTTCCATGTGAAATTTACCCAGTATCTCTCTTGTATGCTTTCCTTGAGACACAAAAGTTCACCATCTTGTTGCCATATTTCCAATCCAAGGAAATAATGAAGAAGGTCAAAACTTTCATCTCAAACTCCTTTTGCAAGGTCATCCTGCATGAGTGTATCAATCGCTTCATCACCAATCAATATTAAATCATCAACATAAAGCACAATGATTAAAAGCTTACCCTCCACCACAATTTGTATAGGTTTGCATCCGGCCTACCTCTTTGGTGAAGCCTTAACTGGGTGAAATAGTTGTCTATCCGAGGGTACCAAGCACGAGGTGCTTGCTTCAGCCATACAAGGCTTTCCTCTTTGAGTCTCGTACTACGACTTCTCCTCACAAAGGTCTCAAAACCTTCTAGTCAAGCTCAATGTACACTTCTTCCTTAATGATCCTGAGAGCGCCAGCTTATACATTCATCTCGATGAATGCGCCAGTCCATCTGTGTTGAGAGTGCAAGCATGGATCTTATGGAAGTTATACCAGCATTGTGCAAGGTTCATCATAATCATCCCCTGATCCTCAGGAGTAGCCCCAGCCACAAACTTGGCCTTGTATTTATCCACACCTACCAACAACTTGTTTTGTCTTTGTGTGATCCATCTCTAACCTACCATTGATTTGTCGATCGGCCTTGGGACAATTTCCCATGCATTCTTTTTGACAATGGATTCATACTCCCCTACCATAGAATCAACCCAAGTTCCATGTATCCAACAAATCGATTAGGAGACTGTCTCTGTCTGCGCGGTGAAGTAGGGGCTCCTACATTCCCCCGTGGCAACATCTTAGTCTCAATTGCCACCGGTGCCGCCATTTCCTCATGGATGGCTCTCGCTTTGAGGGTTTCTCCACCCATGAACTCCCTCCCTCATGTGGTCACCGATCCACATCTTGAGACTCCATCCTTGGGGAACCAAATACCTCTCTTCTACATGCAAGTCTAGCTCCCTCCCCTGCTTTGCATAACCGGCTTCATGGTGCTTTTCTCGCCATTTCACATGGATGGCTCTACTTGAGTGGTTTCTTCCACTCCATGAACCCCCTCATGTGGTTGATCCACATCTTGAGACACATCCTTGGGAACCAACAATTTCTCTTCTTCAACATGCAAGTCTAGCTCCCTCTCTGCTTAATAACCACATGGCTTTCCCTCACTCTAATTTTATATCCGCTGCATAAATACCATCCCATTGTCTCAGTAAATACACATGATAATTATGGGTGTTTCTGTGTACACCACAAATATACCAACTTCTGGCTCCAGCCTTCTTTCCCTCGTATCCTTTGGTTCATGCACATAAACAGATGAGCCAACAAATTTTAAATGAGAAACATCGTGCTCTTACTAGTGAAAGCTTCTTCGTGTGTACCCATGCCAAGTACTCTACGAGGACAACAGATCTGCACATAAACCACATTGCATGATTTTCCCCACAAATGCATTGGTAGGCCCTGATCATGCAACATCGTCAGGTCGCTATTCCACAATCATTCTCCTTGTTCTTTCTCTCCACGACCCCACTTTGTTGTGGGTTATGAGGCACCATGAGTTCTTCACGCAGTAAGGTTTGAATTTGTTTTTCAGGAGATGTATTCTCCACCATTATCGCCTCCCCTGTTCTCAACTTTTGCTTCCTCAATTTCTTCTTCACCAATGTTTTTAAACTCACAAATGTAACTCCCTTTGATAATGTTTGATCCTTCTTCCGCATGAAGAATATCCACATTTACGAGAAAAGCCATCAACAAAAATAAAAATAATAATTTGCGTTTTGTTGTTGAAGCAATCGAATGGTCCACACACGTCCGTGAATTTCCGTGATCAACAGCACCTGGGGTTTCTCCTTTCTGTGAAAAGGTGGACTTTACATAATTTCCATGGTGCAACCCTCTTTTATAATCGGGATCTAACTAAGCAAGTACTTTGAATTCCAGTAGATATTTGTTGGATGATTTTCAAGGCTCCATGATGAAGATGGCCCAATCTCCCTCATTGATCCGTGACATTTTCATTAACGTAAATGAGAGCAGATATAATAAGGAAATGCACAGATATCAGTGGATATTCAATAATATAACATAAATGTATCAAAGATGCAACCATAAACACGATATATAGTAATACACGATTTCTATTAATGAAAGAAATATATGTGAGATCAGAAAATATTGTGAAGTGAAAGACTCCGCTAGAATGGTGGCAGCTTATCTCTGAGAAGAGATGTGACGGCTACTCGCATTCGCAACAAGATGATCACAATGAGGCTCTGAAGGCCCTTTTACAATAAACGGGAATGCCAAAAGTCCTAAACATCCAAAAACCTAACCCTAGCAGATGAAGTGCCAAAAGTCATGTGGGCCTCGTTTGGGTAAGTGAGTACATCAACTTCCCGTGGTCTTAACTTTTGCATACGATCTCCGTTTTAGGCGTGTGATAGCTCGTTGGAAAGGTATTGTCGAGGAGATTCATTTTGGGGGCTCAATCTTGCCTTCGACTATCATTGAGAACCTCGATAACAATGTGCACATGGTCGAATGATGAATATGATTGAACAATCATGTGTTATTTGTGTGTTGAAGTAACACACCATTTCTCTATTTTAATAGAAGACCTTGCGTTTGTATAAGCTCAAGCTCATTTTATTAGACTAACTAGAAAATCTTAGGTTTTATAAGCTAATTTTATTAGACTTATTAGACTAAGGAAAGTGATGAAATGTGATATGATATGACTTCTAAACATAATCGAAACTTAGGCTTCGCAATTCAAATGAAAATTATGCAAACCAATCTTACAATTAAAATTAAAATGAAAAATATGAAAACCAATCTTACAATTCAAATTCAAAT
>SNQJ01S0208702.1:0-16151 GCA_010110895.2 Picea sitchensis | reverse complement strand
CCGACCCTGATTCGAGAGTCAAATCATCTTGGGGGCCGGTCCATAGGCGGTCGGGAGGCCGACTTATGAAATTAATGCACCGTATTAGCAGATGCACGGGTTTTTGTGTTGACAGGCGCGCGTCGGGCGCGCATGTGCTAGTAACACGTTTTTGTCCCGCGCATATGCGCATGCATCAAGCTGCTGTAAAGTGCCCTTCAATTTTTGGTTACTTTGTATAGTTTTTGACCCTTCTGGAATGCTGTGAGATTAATTCAGTGCCATGAGTGACTTCATTGTTGTTTTGATGATGTGGAGTTCTTGTCGCCATGTGCAGACGAAATTTCAGTGATAACACATATGTTTAACTTACAAAATATTGTAGAGTTGAATTTATTTTAAGTAGCAATGTGTATTATATAAAATAAGTATTTAAAGTCAACAAAATGTGTTTATGCATATGTTCATCTTAAAAGATATTCTTGATCAATGGCCATAATTTTAACTTTAATACTTTACTTATCCATTTTTCAAGTTTCGTGAAGCCTTTCGCTATGACCATATCTACGCACTCTGCTCTGCATAGATATATCTTTTGCACTCTGCATTAGTAAATAGGTGAAATGTTCAATGGGGAGGTTGGTATATGTGAGGATTAATGTAAATTGTTTGCAATGAAAACTTTTTTTCATAAAAGTTTATAAAAGTAAGCAAAAAGGTAAAGTGTTCAATGTGGAATAAAACTTAGTCAATAAGTGAAGTGTTGAATCCGGAGTTTAACATATGCAGAAAAGAATGGAAATAAGTGAAGTGATCAACAACGAGGTTAGCATATATGGGAAGCAATGTATATCTTCTGGAGGTTATGATGTGAGGGAAACAATGCAAAGTATTCGCATGTTAGAATTGCGGGAAGCAAAGTGGGTAGATTTCTTCGTACAAGAGATAAATAGTGAAACTTAATATAACTAAATGAAAAACTAAGACGACCTTGATGTTGATATTGAATGTCACCTCAACAACGTGTAAAATTTGATTATCAACAAACATTAACACCAAAGTATTTTAACTTTTTAGATATATTAATTCATTTATGTATATACATATATTAAAAAATAAGAATATAAAGTGAACATAATGATTTTATGCATGTGATTAACTTAAATTTTTTTGTTAAACATATATATCTTCTTCAAAAATATATCTTCAACACAGATATATCGTCAATATAGATATATCTTCTGCACACCCGCATTGGCATATCCCTCATACAGGAAACACTTAGTCTAATTTGAACCCTTGTGAAGATAATTCATATCAATCATCCTCTCGCACTATTTCACTTTGTAGCTATACACTTCCAATAGTTCCATAGCACGGATTATGACCAACCATGTAATTTGCATGATAACTAGTTGATTTATGGTAATTTTATTTTCTAATATTCCACCAGTTTTGCAGAGCATTTTTATATGACCATATCTTCGCACTCTCCATTAGTAAATAAGTGAAATGTTTAATCGATAGGTTAGCATATGTGGAAATCAATGTAAAGTCTTTATAGTGAAAACATTTTCCATAAAAAATTGTAAAAATAAGTAAAAAAGTAAATTGTTCAATGTGGAATAAAACTTAGTAAATAAGTGAAGCATTCAATGTGAAGGTTAACATATGAGAGAAGCAATGTAAATAAATTTTGTTTTCAATGAGGAGGTTTTCATATGCAGGGAACAATGCAAAGTGTTTGGAGGTTAGGATGGGAAGGAACCAATGCAAAGTATCCACACTTTAGAATTGCGGGAAGCAAAATGGGTAGAGTTCTTGGCACAATAGATAAATAATGAAACTTAATACAACCAAATTAAAAGGTAATAAAACCTTGATGTTCAGATTGAATGTTATCCCAACAACCTGTAAAAGTTGATAACTGGCGAACACTAACACCAAAGTATTAACATTTTAGATATCGCAATGCACTTACATATATAGATATATTAATTTTTTTTATATAAAGTGAACAAAATCCTTCTATTCATATGCTTAACTTAAAAAATATTGTTAAATATATGTATCTTCTGCATAGATATATTTTCACCATAGACACATCATATGCACATAAGTATGTTCCGCATGTCTGCATAGGCATATCCCCTGCACAACCAAAACTTAGTCTAATTTGAACCCTTGTGTGGATAATCCATACCATGCATCCTCCTCGACTCCCACACTTCGCAACTCTGTACTTTCAATAGTTCCATAGCATGGGTTCTAACCAACGATGTAATTTACATGATAACTATTTTTTTATGGCAATTTCATTTTCTAAGATTCCACCGCTAAGTCTCGATATGTAGTTGAATTTATTTTAAGTAACAATATTTATTATAAAAAATAAGTATATAAATAGAACAAAATGATTTTATGCATATGTTCAACTTAAAAAATATTGCTTGAGTTGAATTTACTTTAACTAGCAATGTTTTTTTATAAAAAATGACTATATAAAGCAAACAAAATGATTTAATGCATATGTTTAAATTAAAAAAATATTGTTGAGTTGAATTTATTTTAAGTAGTTGTTGTGAAAATGAACTATATAATTGTTCCCATTGCATATGTGGATATCAAAACCTGTGAAATTATGCATAGTGCGGAGGCATATCTTGCGCACTTCCACATTTTGCACAGGTATGATGCCCACACAAGCAAGACTTGGTATATTTTCAATACTTGTGTGGAAAATTCATACAACTCACCACACCACAATGGACTACTACACTTCTGCACTTCTTCTCAATGCTTTAAAATGCTTGGAGCAATATAAGTAAATGATTTCCTGAAGCCATATCTTCTGCAATTGGTGATTTCAGACAGGTTGGTTTGCATAGGCATCGCGCCTGTACATCCAAGGATTAGTCCATTTTCAACACGTGTGTGGAGAACTCATAGAACTCACCACACCATCCTATCACACTTCTAATACTTCAAATAATTGTCAAATGACTCTCTATTTGCAACCTATCCAAGAGAGAAAAACTTGCATGCTAATTGATTTCTCGTGTGTGTAAATTTAGGATTCATAGCAATGTAGAGAAAAACAATTTATTATAGTTGTTATTTTTTTATAGTTCCATTTGGTTGGTGATTGCATACAAGTTACTGAAATAGGACATAGCAATATAAATTGTTTATTTCAAAATCCTCACACCCATGTTGTATTAACTTGTTTCTTTGCAAACCATCAAACAAATTACTTGGAATAGAAATGAAATATCGAATCTATCTTATCTCATGTTCAATAGTTTAAAATGCACTGGAATAGTAAAACAAAACAATTGACTGAAGTTGATGGAAAAAATAATGTAGAAACATATATTTTGTGTTCACAAAGAACTATGAAAAATGATATGCAAGGTTTGCATTGTCCTTCCATATTTGTAATAATTGAATTGAAGCTGGAAACATTTGCGCAATAACTCCAATATATAAATCTTAATGAAACAATCCAATCACTATGTTTTGGCTTTGATATTTAATTTCTATATGAATATGCATATATTTCAAACAAACAACTTGTCATTTGGAACCCTCTATGCATATCTATATACAATATTCTACTGAATAAGAGACATTTCACTTAATGAAACAATTAAACATCGTATTTTTTATTGAAGTTTGATTGAATTTGATTATATGAAGGCCAATTAGAATATTATTATTAGTGAAAACCAACGACAATAATAATATATAAACACCTAGTTCAATATTCATTAAAATATTAAAATAGTTTAATTGTAAAAATTCAATACAAGGACAATGCAATGTTAACAACGACCAATAAATACTTTGGAGCCAATATGCATATACAATGCAGACATTATTTCTCCTATGAAAACTAAATAGGTATCATCCATATACAATGTATATATTGTTATGCATCAACATTTAGATCAATTTAACAAACAATTAAATTATGGTTCTACTTTATGCACAAAGAAATGGAAAATAATAGATAGAACACATTGTAGATGTAACACCACACTGTTTTTTTTGTTGCCTATGTGTTACACACCAAATTTCCACACTGCTAAGTGGCACAATTATCTATCATATTCTACTAAGTGTCTCACTTTTGTATCACTTATATAGGTGTCGATTTGCCACATTCCTAAGTGTCGCACTTATATTCTACCAGGTGTCGTAATTGAATGTCACAAATATATCATCATGTGGAAGTGTTGACCATATTTCCTATACATATTGGGGGAAAAGAACTATCAAATGGAGGCCTAAATACACTATATCATCATGTGGAATTGTCTATCATGTTCCCTAGATAAATTGGTGAATAAAACTCATCATTTGTAGGTCAAAAAGCCACTTTTTAGCTTTATTTTTAAGCCTTGTTTGAGCACTAACGCCCCCCTGCCCATGTATCGGGAGCATTAACGCTCCCTAGTCCGCCATGGGGGAGAATTAGTAACATTATGTGACTAGTGTTAGGGGATAATTAGTCTTTTTATAGCTAACCCAACTTTTTATATGGGCAAATCCAGAGATACTCTTGGGTGGTTAAGTCGAGGGATGACTCAGGAACTCGAGTCATCCATATTTCCTCAATTTTGGGTATTGAATCCTAAACTAAGGAGTGATGATCTTAACCATTCCATTGATTTTATATGGTGGCTAAGCCTCCCAATTTTCTATATAAGTAAGGCCATTCAAGTTATTAAGGAGAGAAAGTATTGAGAGTATGAAATTGTTGTTCTTGAGATCTTCAAGAGAAGAAAGGCTTGGAAGGCTTGAGAGTTCAAAAGAATTATTGTTACGATCAGGAGGTGTACAAAGAGGGATGGAAGGAGAATCTTGGGGGAAATCTTGCATCACATTAGCATGGTTGTAAGTATCCAATGTTTCTTTTATTAATACAACTTGGACAATTTCCTCACTCTTGTCTTGATTAAGTGAATACATGAATGTTTAAACTTGTTATCTTAGTTATATTATTTATTTATCTAACATTGCATGATTAGAAGATAAGGTTTGTTTTATGTTATGAAGGATGGTTGCAAGAATGGCTTTTTGTGTTTAATAGCTTGGATTGAATCCAACATTGGAGCAGCGAGGAAAACCTGCAGGAAAAATGTTAGATCTTATTTCCTATATCCTTCTCCTTAACTTTCATGCATAAATAGATAATAAATAGGGATTTTAGTGTCCACTTGTTATCTTCTATCCTAGACTAAAGAAAACTCGGCTAGGGGGAGTTCAACATGTTCACATGGTGAAATTTCTCACAATAGAAAATGGTGACTCCACTGGGGATTGCTCATTTCCTCGGATTTTATCCCTTTGATCCAAATGGATATCGGGGGCCACCCAACTATTAAAATTGGTTCATCTTGGAATTTTTTCAGTTTGGAAGCTTTTTCCTAGTTTTCAAGTGTTGAACATTCAGGGCTGTTTTGAGGCCCTAAATAACTTTTTGTAGATAGAGATAGATTTTGATGACATAATTTTCAGTCCTCAGATAAAGGTTTCCAACGGGCTATAGTGTGCCTAAAATGAAGATCGTATGCAAAATTTAGGACCCTGGGAAGTTGATGTACTAACTTACCCCAACGGGGCCCACATGACTTTTGGTGCTTTATCTCCTAGGGTCAGGTTTTTGGATGTATAGGGTTTTGGAATTCATGTTTATTGTAAAAATTATTTGATATCCTATTTTTAATCATCTTCTTGCGAATGAGCGTAGTCGTCGCATCTCTTCTCAGATACAAGATGCCACCATTATAGCAAGCTTGTTTCAGTCTACATTTTACAGTTTCAACATATTTCTTATTTAATAGAAGTCAAGTTTTACTGTATATCTATTATTATTCACTATGTCTCTGTGTTAGTATTATAATTTTTTGTTTTCATTTTGTTCTGCTCATAAATCCGGATCACTCTTTGTTTTTGTGTGTTTCTTGACGAATGCTTGATTTTTGAACTTTTCTTTGTTTTTAGTCTTTATTAAGAAGCTTACATAGTCTATAGCTTGTTCCCTATTTAATATTGGATGAACCTTAGGTTTTTTGAATCATTTTCAAACACTAACACTCCCCCCTAGTGTTCTAGAGAGCATTACTAACACTTCTTGGCATTTCTTTTGGGAGAATTACCAATTGACTAATGCTTTGTCTCCCTTATTCAAGGAGCGTTAGATATTCTTCTGGATTAGTTTCAGTAACGATCCCCCATATTGGTCTACAGAGTGTTACTAACACTCCCTTTCGGTGCTTTTGAGAGTGTTACTCATTGACTAATTCTCTATCTCCCTTATTCTGGGAGCATTATCTTTTCTTCTGGCTCAGTTTCAGGCCTTTTTTTCCCTCTGTTTCTCAAGCTTTTTCACTCAAATTTTTGTTTCATATTCTCTTATGCTTCAGTGTACCTTTGATTGCTTCAAGTTAAGGGATTTTTTTTCCGTTTTTTTACCTCTTTTAATTTGATTATCTCCTATCAAGTTGTGAATCACAGACGATTGTCATAAAGGTTAATCTAATCATTTGGACAAGCCTAGGTTGTTAGTAACTTAATCCTTCTATATGTAGGTGTTCATACCTCTATCACATTGATTCCATAGCCTCAGTTCATGCTGGTGACAATCCATCGACCAGTAATCATCAAGTTGGGGGAAAAAAGGGTTAAGTCAATATTCTTTTTTGGTTATGTAGAGAAATGCACCACGCTTAATTTTTCCCTCATATGGATGAAGCTTCACAATTGTTGGAAGACATTGTTGTTTCCTAGAAATGACCTCCAATTGCTTCCCATGAACCTTATTCCAGCCAACCATTGGTTGATGAAGTGGTTGGTCTGATTCCATCCTAGGTCGATCCCGCTCTCCCCTTGGAGAGTGAATTTAATAAAGTGGTCAGTCCAATACAATCCTCGATCGATCCCACTCTTTTCTTGGAGAGTGAAGTGGATATCACTTAGGTATTTCTTGTCACTTCATATTCCTCCGGGAAAGGGGGCATTTCTCTCTTTTCAATGGATCCCCCTCCTAATACTCCAAATATTGTTGTCATTTCCTTTAATTGGAATAGTCTGAAGGAGCCTCTCCTTCTTTACTACCCGCCTTTCCAAATTATAGTGCAGGTTTGTGATAAGATCATAGTACAAAACACTATTGTAGATGAAGGTGCTTCTGTTAGCGTTATATCCTTAATTTCTTTTCAAGCTATGGGTTCTCCTCAGCTTGTGTTGGTGACCCATTATCTGTGGGGTTTTAATAGAAGATATAGTGAATCTTTAGGGATCCTTCCTCAGCTGCCCATCACTTAGGAGGGAAAACTATATGTATTGATGTTATGATAGTCCATGACCCCTTTGAATTTAATTTTCTCCTTGGGCGGGACTATGTTTATGCTATGAAAGTTCTCATGTCCCCACTCCTTCAAGTGATGCATTTCCCTCATAATGAAAACATTGCGACCATTGACCATATTTCGTTTGTTGGTCCTAATCCGACTTCCAAACATAAAACTCCCATGAATTTTCCTTGTATACAAGTCGTATCCCACCCGCCATAGGTTAATTATGTGTCATCATGTCCCATGCATTCAAATCTAAATTATAAGGAGCCTCTCTTTGTATGCTCACCTTCTTTGTACTTACAACTGATAGTTGACATGGCAAGTCCCTCGCTAGGTAAATTGGAGCCTGATATCCCCCTATTGATCAGAGTGAGTCTCTTGAACTGTATTCCTTCGAGGCAATTATTCTTCCATCTAATGAAGACCTCTTCGAAGCCATGGTCAAATTTTACGAGCATAGTTCTTTTCTTGTGTCAATCTCGTTAAAAATTGAAATAGATGACTATGAGCATAGTTATTTTTCTGTGTCAAGCTCATTGAAAAATGAAACATATCTCCCTCCAATTAAGTTGAGTCTTCCATTGGATCTCATAACTAAAAATTCATTTCATCTTCCTATATCTGTTGATCCTCTTTATTCCTCCCTCTCTGGTGAACCTATTCCTATTAGTAGCCAGGATTCATTTCGGGTGTAGAGGAAGATGAAGAGAACAAAACGAAGCTTGGGAGGCATGTCTCTAGCCTCTAGAGATCATGATGGAGTTAAGTCACTAGATTCTATCGATCATGCTAGGGGGGAAATACCAACCTATGGACATCATGTTGGAAATAAAAACCGCTAATGGGTGTCAGTCGAGCAAGGTTCATGTTTTTATGTCAAGCTCATTAAAAAATGAAATAGAGGATTATGAACATAGTTAAATTCATGTGCCAATCTCATTAAAAAATGAAATAGATGCCCATGAGCATAGTTCGTTTTATGTGTCAAGGTCATTAAAAAATGAAATAGAACCACTTCCAATTAAGTCGATTCTTCCACTAGATCTCATACCTAAACCTTCATTCCATTTTCCTGTGTCAGTTGATCCTATTTCTTCCTCCCTCTCTGGTGAACCTATTCCTATTAGTATTCAGGAGTCTAATCAAATGCAAAAGAAGAGTAGGTGAATGAAATAAAGCTTGGGGGGAATGTCTCCAACCTCTGGACATCACGCTGGATTTAAGCCACTAGATTTTCCCAATCATGTTGGGGGCCAAGTACCAACCTATGGACATCATGTTGGGAAGAAAAATTGCTAATGGGTATCACTCAAGAATAGTTTTATCCTATGTTTCAAGCTCATGTAGAAATGAAATTGACCTTGAGCACAGTCTTATTCTCTGTTTCAAGCTCATGTAGAAACAAAAACAACCCCAAGAATAATTTTATTCTCTATTTCGAGCTCGTGTAAAAATGAAACCGACCTCGAGCACAGATTTATTCTCTGTTTCAAGCTCATGTGAAAAAATAAACCTAACCCAAGCATAATTTTTCTCAGTTTCAATCTGGTCTAAAAATGAAACCTACCCTGAGCATATTTCACTTTATATGTCAATCTCATTAAAAAATGAAGGAGAAAACGAGCATATTTTTATCATTTTTTTGGGCTCGTAAAAACTTTATGAAAAGGGAACTCTTTGGAGTCTCCTTTAAGCTCTTTTCATACCCCCTAGACATGAAAATATTGTAGAGTGTGCTTGTTTCCTTTCACACTTGTTAAAACGTTTGAAAGGGAATCTATTCAGTATAAGTTTAACCCTTTTTTGGACTGGATGGACTAATTACAAAAAAGGATCACTCTAGTCAACCTCAACTAGAAGAGTTATCCCTTGTATTGTTTTACACATTTTCGGGCTTGGGGGACTAAATTTATGAAAAAACACACCATTGGAGTCATCATTAAGATCTTTTCAGACTCTCTAAACATGAAAATACCACCGAGATTTCCTTCTTTGGGATCATAAAATTATTCTTCAAAGGATCCATATGGGACCGAAACCCTCCTTCTTTAGGTTCGTTAAAATTTTTATGAGGGACTCATCAAAGATGAGTTATACCGAGCATATTTTATCCTCCTAAAACTCGTAGAAAAACAAAGAGGTACTCACTAATCATGGTGGGGGAAACATTGAAGGAAGTGATTCATGTTTATGGAAATATTTATGGTAGTCTTTTGTTGTTTCCCTTGAACATGGACCATATTTGTGTCTCATCTTAAAACTAGGTCATTTTCTTGTCTCTAAGTCATACCAGTTCTATGAGTCCTCATACTCCTTCATCTCACCCGAAGAGTGCCCTGATGATCGTCGCACTATGTTTTGGTCTATCTCTCATTCAAGTCAATTCTTCCAAGTTATTTTTCATGCCTCACAATGTTCAAAGGAAGTTTCACTTCAAAAAAAGCACTCTGCAGTATTACCATATTTCATCCTCGTTTCAGTCCATGCTCATTTGATCTATCAACTTACATCACTTTCCTGTGTTATATTCCTGTCAATTATGGGGGAAACATCATGGCCCTCCTTTGATGAGTCTATTCCTATTAAATTCAACACATTATTCAGGAATTATACTTAGAAACTAGTTATTACCTTGGGACCTACATGTCTCAATGGAAGGTCTCCTCACCTTCAATGGTAGGTTTACATCATTGGCCTATAATCTAATGATTCCATGAATGTTTGACTTCAACTCATTTGTTCACATTCATTAGAATGTACTAGGGTACTAGGCGACCATTCCTTGAGTCGTTTTATCCCGAGAATGGGTATACCACATTGAGATTGGGACAAATAACCTAGAAACGCACCTTTGTTACTTGACTTACCTAGGTTGTGATTGAGATTGTTTGAGTACTTGGAAGATTCCAGTATGGTCATCATGCTGGAAATTTCACTTATATATATATATATATATATATTGTCACATAGATCCATCTGTGGCTATGTTTTGTCATATCGTAGCTCCACTTTGTATTCTTTTGTGGATACAACCTGATTGAGTCATCGAGTGGATCCAAATTGTATCATTGATATCCATATCCTTAGTGAGTGTTTTCATGGATCTGCAGTGTATTGGTAGGTGACCATTCCTTGAGTCGTTTTATCCCGATAATGGGTATGCCTACCTCAGAGATGATACATATATATTGTTTGATGTTTGTTTGCAGCTTCCATCCAACTCTCCTATTCCAACACCCTCTTAGTCATATTTTTGTAAAGTGTTTTGGACATCAATGTTTCTTCTGACCTCACACATTAGGGGGCATATGTTACACATCAAATTCCCACACTACTAAGTGTCACAGTTATGTATCACATTCTACAAAGTGTCACAATTATGTATCACTTATGTATCACATTCTACTAAGTGTCATATGCACCTTATCGAGTGTCATATGCACCTTATTAAGTGTCGCATGCACTTTATCAAGTGTCATATGCACCTTACTAAGTGTTCCATGCACTTTATTAAGTGTCGCATGCACTTTATTAAGTGTCACATGCACTTTATTAAGTGTCACAAATTGATGACCATGTGGGAGTACTTGTCATGTTCCCTAGACAAGTTGGAAGAGAAATATATCATTTAAATGTCAAAATAACATCTTTTTCCTTAAGGTTTTGGCCCTATTTGAGGATCATATTTCCCTTTACCATACACAAGGAGTGATCAAATATAGACTATTTCTCCCCTAGAGTGTCTTCAGGAATGATAGTCACCATGTACTCGGTGTTAAGTGAGTAATAGAGAGGTTGCAACCATTCCACCTTTTTCCAAGGGAAATATTTGGGGATATCTAAGTTTGTTTGGGTCAAGGATTAGATCCATATATATTTGATCCATCCTAGGCACCAAATACCAACCTCATGAGATAAATCCTCAACCATTTTCACAATATATCTCAAATTTGGTATGCCTCATACCATTATATAATGAGGGTCATGCTTGAGTAAAAGGGTGGATAATTGAAGAACATCATACTTATTATTGTGTGAGATATAAGGGGCTAGAATAGAGAGCTTGGAGAAGGTTGTTGCAACATAAAGTTAAATATTGTAAGTGCTTCCATTTTTTCATCTTTCCAATAATAGATAACTTGGCCTATTCATTTCATTTTTATGCGTTTAAGTGTTTACATGTCTATTGTTGTGAAAATCATCGTAGACATATATCTTTTTACTTAACATTATAGTTTGGAAGAAAAGGATCCTATCTTGTTCTTTTGTGGGTATTTTCTTGCGCTTAGGAGCTTGGATATCAAGTTCAAAAGGTTGGAGAAATGAGGAGAACCATCATAAAAATGTATGTCATCCATATCTTCCCTCTTACTCTGATTGTTGAAATAGGTCTAAAGGAAAAGTAGTTACCATTTTTTTCCTTCTATCTTGGATCAAAGAAGGGGTCTTGATCCAAGGGGGTTTTCACTTGTCCTCAAGGAGAACTTTACCACATCACATGATTGTATGTATTCAAATACCCTTGGTTCCCTTCCAGTGGTGCATCATGTACTACCCTCAAAATCTTATCCTTGAGTTGGACTCAAAGACAAGATAGATCTTGTCTTTGTAGTATATTATGTCATCCACTACCTTGTACCTATCTACTTGAACACTTCCCTCCATCATCTCACAAGCGAAGGTGTTCTTGGAGTATTCCACCAAAAGAATGGACTTTGAGACTGCTAAAATATTTTTCATGAAGAAAGTTGCAGGTCTCCTGGATAAGGCATCACCAACTATGTTCTTATTCCCCTCTACATGAGCAATGTGAAAATCATATTCCTACACCTTACTCACCCATTTATTTTTCCTCTCATTTATATCTCGCTACTCCAAGAAATATATGAAGTTGTTGTGGTCCATCGTAAACACAAAGCGCCCTCCTAATAGGTATTGTATGGACTTGGCCAATGCATGCATCATGGAAAACATATCCTTATCATACATTGGATATAACTTCTCTATCTCTCTTATCTTTCTACTCTCTAAATCTATCAGGTGTTGATTTTTCATTAGTAATGCACCTATCCCATCATCGGATGTGTCACACTCCAGGACAAAAGGCTATGTGAAATCTAGAAGTGCTAATATTGGGCAAGTTCTCATCACTCTCTTAATTCTATCGAATGCTACCTATGCATCCTCTTACAATCGGAATACACCCTTCTTGGTGAGGTCTTGTTGAATCCATTTTGTTATTCCCCTTCCCTTGTTTTTTTCCCTCTTCTTTATCACCTTTCTTTCCCCTCTATTAATTTTTATTCTCCACATATCCCATACATAATTTCCCTTTCTAACTTAGTTGTTTGTTTCCATATTCGTGGGTTGGCAGACTCGTGGATGTGTTTTGTGTTTCCTTTTCTTATAAGATCAGTCTTCCCCAACACTTAGTTTATTTTCTCTATCATGGACTCATGGACTTTCATTTTTGTTCCCAACTTTCACTCTGATTCTCTGCCATGATGTGTCCCATTATTTCACATTTCTTGAGTCACATTTAATGTTATTATTACAGACTCAGCTACTAAAATTATTTTTGAAAAGGTTGTTAATTAATGATTTTTATGTCGAGGAAATTCACATTTATTTCAAGTTAATGATTTCATCCAAATAAATTTAAATTAAGGATCACTTTACTGTGCTAAGTAGTATTACAAGGAAGTTCTCCAACTTGCTGAAGAAAGCCATGAAAAAAAAAACATTTCTACAGGGATACCTTGATCCCGTTTTTTAGAGAAGGCCAAAACTACCATTGGTCCATGTCATATTGATAATATTCAAACTTGTTGGATAAAGAAAACAATAAAGTCTAGACATCAGGGATAACTCTTGCTAGTTGCATCCTAGAGGTTTTCGAATGCAAAGATATCGTCACCCAGTGCATCGATAAAATTTTATAGGAAAAAAGAACTATACCATTGAAAAGTGAATCCCTTGTTTCATTGGAACCTTCAATGTTCAAGAAGATGTTAATATTGTCAAAGCCAAACCTGGTCTACAAAGGGGAAGAAGCCAGGAATTTTCTGAAAAGCAAAATAATGGAATAGAACTTCTACAATAATATCTACAATATCCCTCCTCAATGTCGGAAGACCTATACAATATTCAGGTTAGTTCTTTAAAAGACCCATATAAATAAATTGTTTTATTATTCACTCAAATTATTGATCAATAGTCTACAACAACTATTCCTCGATTGGCATTGTATATACTGCTTTTGACTATTTACGAGAATGAAATCTTCGACTGGGTGAGGATTATCTAAAATGAGGTTACTACGTAGCTAATAAATTTCAAGACTAAGAAGAAATTTTATATGGCATATTATTTGGTGTTCGTCATCACTTACTATCATGTTTTTAAGGGATTAAGCATTGCTAAAAGGATAAACTCAAAAGTGGACCCTATAACCATGTGGTATCAACCTCTGTGGATGAAAAGGTTGGCCACCATTTCTATGAAGTGTATGATAATTTCATGTCTGAGTTTAAAAAGTTACTATTTGGAGAAGATACTTCTCGAATCTCATTAGAAGCCTCATATTTTCTGAATGGAAAAGGAATTCTTGAAAAAATGGATGATTATAATATCATCAAGGTTTTTGGTTCTCACAAAAAGCCCATGTTTCTTCCATACTATGTGTCTCAAAAATTGTTTATTATACAAGTGGTAATACAATACAAATTATGGTTTCATACCTTTAACAAGAAAAGAAAAAAGTAGTTCATTCCTCTTCCCTGGAAGGTTGGTTTAATTTTCCTAGGAGGAATTGATAATATTGAAAAATATGCTTCCTATTTCGACCATTTCAACATGAGGTGTGCAGAGGAGATCAAGGGATTCGACCTTGATCACATTTTTTACAATAATATAGTGGCATTCAAGATCATCCCCTCACTCATAAACACTCTTATATATGGATAATAAGAGGGTGATAGTCATGAACCTAATGTTCAATAATTTGACATAAATCATGGTGATATAGAGACTATCATAAGAACCATAGAACCCCATAAGGAGAGAGGCAATTCCTCTAATGAAAAGTGTGATCAATCACATGTTATTTCTCGAATAAGTGTTTTACCCAAGGTAAACCCTCATCCCAGAGTGACCCAGTAAATAAAAACCCAAAGAACTAATTCAAGGGATGACGAAGAGAAAAACCCTCCTCAGGGGAATTTAGAAAATCCCCTCAAATTAAAGGTCAAAAGGAAAAGAACTAATTCTCAACAAGGGAGAGGAGAAATACATTCACATGAACTTGATGTGTTTTTGGATGACATGGACCTGGATGTGGATATTAAGAATATCAACTTCCTAGATGAAGAGGAGCCTACTACAGAAAACATACCATATATTTCTACACTTGTCGTTCAGGATGAGATTTTTTCTGATGAAGAAACGTTTGTTGTTCAAAATGCCTCGTTTGATAAATATTCTAAGAAAATTATTTTTTAAAGGAACTCAAAGAGTAAGAGGGGGGAAATGAGATCCACCATTGATACCCGGAACATGTCACCATCAAATTTTTCTTCCATTCACAAGTTCACAAGTGATACATTGGATTTTTCAATCACTAATATGGAGGAATAAAATGGTCAAATAAAAGAAAGAGTCAAGGAATTGGAAGCAACTCTTATGCCTCCACCCATTATGGCTACCCCAATTTCCATGGTTCGACCTGATAAGATTTTTCAAGAAACCCTAGGATCAAGTTCAAGAGTTAATGAATTTCAAATTTGATTATTGTCACTCGAAATTTTGTTGAATAAAATATAAAGAAAAGGATTTCATTGATTTTAGAGTTATGGGATATGGCAAAAATATTTTCCTCTCTTGGCCTCAGAGTGCAGAAAACTAAGGAATATTTGGGTGCAGATATAAAAAATCATGAAGGTTTTTATGTTGATGGATTAGCAATGTTTGCAGCAAAGTTCTTAGCAATGATGGATGACATGAGAAAACAAGAATATCTACACTCCCAGAGTCGTATCAAACAATTAAAGGCTTGTTGGATTGAAATAAGCTATGTTTTAAGGGTATTATTAATGCAATTAGATGATGTGTCACGAAAGAGAATGAAATATTATTCAAACACTAGTACATATGAGCAAATTTGTGGTGGTTTTTCGTTGATATTGCCACACTTATCCGTCGCAATTTCCACGAAAGCTGAGATTTTTTTTCGTCGGAATAATTTTATCGCTATATCCACGATCCAAGTGTGCATGGAAACATCAAAGAAATTATCTCTCCACGTGTCACCACCTTCAATATCAGTTAACCCTATGCATCGTTGCAATTACGACAAACTATCGTCGCAATAACAATGAAGAAATGTGGCAATTAAGATGAAACTTCATCGCAATTGGGACAAAAAGTTATGCCAAGCCAATAACTTATGACGCAGTTGTTGAACGTGTGGCGAAAGTCTGTCGCAACTTGCAACTAAAATCCATGGTAATATCGATGAGTTCAATATCTCAAAACCAAATTTACGACACACATGTTGTATATGCGACGAATATTCGTGGCAAATTGTGACGAAGTTTCGTCGCTATAGAGACGGTTGTGGTAAAATAGTAAAATATTTCTGACAAACTTGCGTCGATATTGCGATGACGACTTTAGGTTTTAAAAAAAAAATTACATGAAATATGGTATACCATATTGTATGCCATATTACAATGTAATATGGTAATGCCATATTACATTGTAATATGGCATTACTATTACATTGTAATATTCTAATATTCTAATATATTG
>SNQJ01S0208701.1:7195-23346 GCA_010110895.2 Picea sitchensis | reverse complement strand
AAAGGGTTGTGAAGAATCTAAAATTATGATGAACAAAAACTATGATGGAAGATAAGCTTGATGGATCAAGCAACTTCAAAGTTCTTGAAATACAAGACTTCAGAGGAAGACTTATTGTGGGTAATACAAAAGGGTTTACCAGAGAAATCTATCAATGAATAGAAGGAAGATGATGTCAGGACAAGGAATCCAATCACCTACTCAAGCTCTTACATGGAAGGGCCAGCTTCAAAATAACTAAGATGACAAAAGGTGACATTGTGACTATCTTATTCATAAATATCTCAGAGGATAGAGATTAGCCAAGAGCCATTGGAGAAATCATATCAGCATCTTCAGGTATGCACTTGTATATATTATTTGTATCATTTTCATGAGGGAAATTGTAGCAAGAAGGAACCTTTTGTTGAATTCATGGATCCAGAGGGATCTCGGTGCATTCAGAGGAACGACACACTTGAAGAGAAGAATCCAAGTTTGATTGTTGTAATTGTCATTCCTCTAAAATATATTTCTAAAAAAATTCTACATTACAAGTAAGTATTGTAGTTGTGACAATATTCCTTAAATTGTTTTGATTCTAGAGATGTACTCATTATTCTCCCTTAGGAGATATTCTTGTGTTGGTTCTATTTTTTTTCTTGTTCCAGATAAGTCAAACAAAAAAATAATATGCTTATCCTTCAGAGGGAGTCACTTGACTTAGAAGGAGCCAAAACCATTTGAGAAAGAAGAAGAACAGAACTATCATTGAGACAACCAATGCTACAAAGCATGATCAGAATCCTTCTAGGATTCCATGGGAAGAAGCATGCATGACACAGTATATGTGCAGAACAAGAGTCTTCACCAGACTTTGAAAAACATAACTCTCGAAGAAGTCTTCATTGGAATGAAGCCTGAGATTGAACACTTCAGTTTATTTGGGTGTCCGATGTATTTTCATATACTCAAAAAGTCCAAGCTAGATCCTTTAGGAAGAAAGGATACAGTGAATATTCAAAGACATCCCTAGTCAGAGATAGATTCAGACAAGTAGAGAGGTTGTCCTTGAAGAAGAGACATTTTTTCAAAAAAAAAAAACCAGAGAATCTTAGATGGAGATTGACAGTGAGACAATACCTTCAAAAATTCAGAGGGAGACAGACATTACTCTAGGTTATTCAGTTTCTACAGCTGATATGTTCAGAGATATTGTAGTAGGCCATAAAATTCCTACTTAGACTCACTATGCAAGAGGCAGAGAAGCATACAAGCCTCTCAAGGCACATTCTAAGAAAGAAAAAGAGATTTCTGAGCTATCCTTCAGTCACAAGCCACTTCATTGATGCTGAGAATCCTTGTCTTAGAGAAAAAAAAAAGACGACCAGTATGGAAAAATGCATAATAGAATAATACCATTATCTTAAAAGAATGATGCATAAGATATTATTCAGGGACCAAAAAGGGAAGCATGTGGTAAAGCATGCAGCTGATGAAAGTGTTAAGAAATAAAAAAAAATGAGATCTATATCCAAAGGTTTCTCACAAACAGAGGGAGTTTTCTATGATGAGACACTTTGTCCAGTGAACCAAATACACTTCCATCCATGAGTTGGAAACTATATCAGATAGATAGATTCTTGATAAGTTTGTATTTCAACAAGAGTGTTGATAATCCAAACCTATATCATTATAGTGTTGGTGACGAGAGCTTGATCCTGATGACTTATTCAAAAAGCGTTGTTGTTACAAGTAATCCTTGGTTTCTAAATTCGAGATGAAGAATCTGAGTAGGATGCACTACTTCTTGGGACAATAAGTATGACAGATGACCGATAAGATTTTCCAGAGTCAAAGAAAAAATATACAATGAAAATATTAAAGAAGTTCAATATGAAAGAATGCAAAATCCATCGTGATGGATTTAAAGAAAAATATTGATGATGATTCAGACGAGACTGATCCATAGCTCATTGGATCACTAATGTATCTGGTCAACACCAAACTTTATTCATCCCATGCAGTGAATGTGCCTAGTCATTTCATGAGTCAACCGATACAGACTCACTAGACAAACATCAAAACATATATTGAGATATATATGAGGCATAGTTGGATATGGCCTAAGATATGCCTCTAGTATAAACTTGAGTTTGTAGGATATGTCGATTCAGATTGAGAAGGAAGTACATTGAACACAAAAATCACATCTGAATGATGTTCTATCGTGAATTTTTCCATAGTTTCCTAATACAACAAGAAACAAAACTATGTAGCCTTGAGTACCACAGAGGCGCCAGAGTATATAATCATCAAGTGTGCAAAGAAATGTGGCTTCACAAGCTTCTGAGAGATTTACTTGACCATGAGATGGATCCTATGATGATAACTAAGAGTCATGAGCAAAGCTCCTTAAGAACCCAATGTTTCCTGATGGATCGAAATACGATGACATGAAATATGCTTATTCCAGAGATATGATGCAGAGGAAAATCGTACACATGCAGTACCCTCCTACACATGAGAAGATTGCAGATATATTCACCAACTTAACTTTGTGAAGAATGGCTCCCTAGTTGAGAGGGAGTGTCGATAGCTCCAGCCAAGACAAAATTCAAAATACATCTGTGTGAGACTTGGCATGATAAAGAATGCCTCCCTGGTTGAGAGTGAGTGTTGATGAATGCAGCTATGGGAGACATCCTCCAGCTTACAAACCTGTGAGATGTGGAACATAGCAGCTATGTGAGTCTTTCCCTCATCTTACAAACTTAAGAGAAATCCCCTATGAAGGGTATGTGGTTCTTTCCTGAGATAGAGTTAGGAACGTAGAGATGACCTCCTCCATTCAAAGAGTGAGAATAACTCCAGATGATTATCTAGTGGAAAAGAGATCTATTGAGTTAGGACGTGCCTGTGGCTGAGAACAAGGTGAATGTGTGAAATCCCAAAAGTGTTGGGCACATCATCATGTGAACAAAAATAAAGATGATGTGATACCCTCCTCTGAGCAGCAGATTTGATGAGAAGACTCCATATGATTCTCCTGTCGATGGCAGTGGGAAACTAGATCTGTAGAGTGGACGTGCCTGTGGACGAGAACAGGTGAACGTGTGAGGACCTGGTTCTTCTATGTAATGGAATGAATCAGAGCTATGACATCCCTATGGATGTTCCCCTAGTGGATGAGCACTAGTGGGTGTATCATATCCTTTGTTATATATAGTTCAAGAGTCAAACCTACCTTTAACCCTAATTGTTATGTAAAGGGTACAGGTCGGCCCCACCTTAATATGTTTAATAATAAATGTAAAAGATAACTAATATTAATATTAATATTAATAATAATAATAATAATAAATTATATAGTGACTTAGAGAGGCCGGCCCTGTTGAGCCAATAGATGCCTTTGTTGAATAAACAAGTCTAATATGAGTAAGGTATGATTCCCCATTATGGAATCATATCTTCCTTGTGAGTTTGTAAATTTCATCAAGTACATATACTTGGCAAAAGGTGTTCACCTCTCTTGGGCACTAGAGTTCTAGGGTTTGAAGCACCCTCTTGTGTGGTAGGGTTTATCTTGGTGGAGGTCTTTCTCTTGAAGAATATAGCAAAGGATTTGGCTGGGTTTTCTTCCCTTGTTGAGAAGGGTTTTCTGGGATACTTCTTGTGTTCTTGTTCATGGTTTTTCTTCTTGTGATCTAGGTTGCTACAACATTATTGTTTATGGTTAAGTGAAATGCTAAAATGGATTGAACTTCATGCTTAACCTAGCTTATGAAAAATTAATAGCATCAAAACATTATCGTGGTCGTCGACTACTTTACTAAGTGGGTCAAGGCCATGCCTACAGTTAAATCTGATGGGAATACTACCACCTTCTTCGTATTCAATCAAATTATCACCTGGTTTGGTATCCCGAATGAGATTGTCACTGATAATGGGAGTCACTTTCAAAGCAAAATGATGGAAGAACTAGCATCTAAGCTAGGGTTTAGACATGGTCATTCCTCTCCTTATTACCCCTAGGAAAATGGACAAGTAGAGGCTGTCAACAAGTCTCTCAAGACCATTTTTCAAAAAAGTGTTAGTCAAAGTAAGTCTGACTGACACAGCATGATATATCCCACACTTTGGGCATACCGAACCTTGTTCAAGACTGCCACCGAATTTTCCCCTTTCTAGTTAGTACATGGTGTGGAGTTGATTTTACTGATTGAATGCAAAATCCCTTCTCTTAAGTTGGCAGTCACGCTCCTACCTAAAACTTATGATCTCAAGTGATGCCTTGTACACCTAGAGAGTCTATACAAGCAGTGTCGAGATGCCTCTACAACTATCGAGGTGAACAAAATACATGTCAAGGTCCGGTATGATAAATCTGTCTGTCCTCGGTTGTACGCTGAGGATGACTTGGTCCTCTTGTATGATAAATTCAAAGAACCATGGGGGGAAGGCAAGTTTAAAACCATGTGGCACGGTCCTTATATTGTGTGGCATGTTCTAGAAAAAGGATCCTGTGAGTTAGAATATTATGAAGGGAATACGTTGGTCGAGCCCAAAAATGGGCTCTACTTGAAATGATATTACGCTTGAGCCCCAAGCTTGGGCAGAACCCGTATACTAATGTAATTTAGTGTATATATATAGTTTCCCTTTCTTTCTGTCTTAAACTTTCTTATCGATTTTTCTTTTTGTTGGTAGATGTCAATGGAGTCTTTGGTTTACATAGGATTCGCAGACAGAGCCAGTTGTCATACACAGAACTCGTCTTTCGTCGCTTGGGTGGTTTACTTGCCTGAGGGTCTATTGGTGTCTTTAGGTGGCGTATTCCTAGGGCCATCCATGAACAATGTGGCCGAATATATATATTTTTATATAACTTTTGCGCGATGTTATCTCACATGGTATTCACTCTTTAGAGGTTCATCTGGATTCCTAGTTAGTAGTATTTCAGTTGAACAGCAGTTATCGTGTGTGTGATCCTACTTTACTCCGACGATTCCTACGGGTACGTCTTTTAGAATGATAGTTTTATTTTATTACATATGATCACATTCCTAGGAGTTCTAATCATGTATCCGACGCTTATGCTAATTTCATTTTAGATTGGAATTTGTCACATAATTAAAGAAAATAAAACCATCTCATCAATGTACACATTGTAAAATATAAGTAAAGATGAAGATCCATTTTATATATATTTCAAAAAATATGGTGTTTATAGTACAAAATTGGGGCTAATACCCTCAATACACATATACAATCGGTACTACAATATCCATGACATCTACGTTGGTGGTGTCGGATGTGTGTCATGGTAACAAAATACAGTGTTTGGGAGATGCCAAAAGAGTCACACCCAAGCTCTGGGTACACCAACCACCTGTCACTACATGGCTCCAAGAATATCCTCTACTTGAACCATGGGGATCCTATGAGTCAAACGAGACAAGTTGCCTTGCACATTTTTCAAGACTCTCTCAGCTTCTCCTCCCACCGCCTCGTCTCCTTGATTCCTCCATCGATGTCAAGGAAACCCTGCTGGTCATCGCGGACCCACATCTGTGTTACATAGGTGTCTAGTTAGTACTTAATCACCATCCAAAAATATTTTTGTTCTACTATACAAAAATACAAAAAATGAAATATTTAAAAACATTTGACATACCTATGTCACCGTAGGCGGTCCTTGGTGGGAGTGGCATGTCTGGATCTCCTCGAAATTCTATCCCTATATAGGGATAGTCATCTAGGGCAATGACATGTCATTTCCACCAGTAGAAAAAATCCTCGTTGTAGGGTGTCAGCACCCTACCTCCCCCTTTCCACCCCATTACCTCGATCCATCGTGTCATGGATGGATCATGAGTTCCTCTCGAAAGAATCTCAAATCTAAGTCCCAAACCTAGAACTCGCTCGAATAAGAAACTGCATAGGATAGAGGCCAACCCAAAATTCCTCTTACTCCCATGTTTGCACTCTATCAACTAGCTCTTCACATTTGCCAGTAGTGAGGTACACTAGTCATATACTGTGGGTCTCATACACTGCACTGCATAGAACATGAGTGGCTTTGATTCTTGGTGCAATGAGGCTAAACCTATGATCCTGGTCAATACAAGCACAATAATCTTCAGGCTGATATTGTTTATCACCCAGATAGGGAGTTGACTCCCTACCTTTGGATTCTCTGCTACACAGTGGGCGTCGATGTACTCCTCTATTTTCATTCCGCTCTCTGACCCCCATAATTTGAGGCTTACAACCTTTCCCTAGTGTGATAGACCAGTCAAAAAGTAGATATCCTCTACTTCAATCCTCAATTGTTTCCCATCAAGGTTGAATCTTTCACTCTCAGGGTCCCAGTAACCCACAAGCATCTCGAGCAACCTCACCTGGGCCCTCATCCCTTTGAGTGCCCAAAATTTATATAAGCCACATTTCTTTAAGGCCATTTGGGCCCTCGGATCTCGATCCATAGTAGTATTGACCTCCTCATGCTCTCTTTCTCTCCATTCAAGAACCATCCTACCAAGGACAAGTTAAAATTTGAGTTAGCATCCTTAAAATTCATTGCTTGTGTGCTTGTGGTCTTCTTCACTGACAGTCGCATATAGGGATATCTATACTTTCCCTGTAGTTTTCACAGCAGCGTATAACTCATTGTATACACGACCCAATAGGAGAGAGCCCGCGTACACCGAATTTCACATTTTACGCCCTCAATTACTAAAAATTTGGAACCTAATTTAAAAAATTAATCCACTGGAAATGAAGAGGAAGAGAAGAAGATTTACCTGGTCCAAACGGTTTCTAATTTCGTTTCGTGACACTCCCACAATCGTTGTTTGAATCTCGGAGGTATTTTGGTCCAATTTGCACTATGTGGGTAAAAAATCAAAATGGTATAGTAATTTTTGGTTTTGTTACTATTTATAAACAATTTTTACCCACTTTCTATAGTTTTGAGCCATTTTTTCACCTAATGGACTAATACAAGGGTGGATTGAGTTTGTTTTTGCATTTTTAACCAGGGATTCTTGCAGATTTCAACATTATGTTGGTCGTTCATCAATAGAGGCAGGTATTTTCATTACCCATCATATAGGATAGGTATCCATTCCATCATGCATGTTTACATTATCTTATAAACTGTCACTTGTTATTCCTTAGGTACGAACCCATTTTTTGCGACACAAAACCTTCTATCTGCTATAAGTCGTGTTGTTAGCAAGTGGTAGAGACTTACCAAACATGGGTGCCCTAGTTAGATCCCCTACTTCACTTGGTGCCCATGCAGATATTTTCTCCATGGGACCGGGAATCCCTCATAGCTAGTACATGACTTGATGATGAGCCTTACTTATCACTCATAAACATGAGGCCTTATACCCTGAGGACTCCCAAACGAGTTTCATTTAAGATATTTTCCAACTCGTCTTCAAAAAGAAAAAATATTTATGAGTGAACTTGTCTCTTTCACACTCGTAAATTGGATTTGAAAGGATGTCTATTTGGCACAAGTTTATCTGTTTGCCCTTGGTTATGGAAGAAAGTGAAGATTAAAGCAGAATAGATGAAATGTGAACTGCGCAGAAGACACAGTGACTGATATTGGGTCGAAGTGAGAAAAAGAGAAAAAAAGAGGGAGCGATGTCCGAGAGAACAAGCTGTTGAGCAAGGAGATCGAGGAAGATAGATCGGAAAGGAAGATGGATCATGGACAACTCAGCAAGTGGAAAAAGTCATCGTTGGATGCTTTGGATCACCTCGTGGGAAGGAAGGAAAGACAAGCTAGCGAAGCCCTTAAAACGCGGATCAAGTTGACCTAGGGTTTTGGTATCTAGGATTTTTGCACCTAGGTTTCGGCCTAAGGTTGTCGGTGAGTTATTGTAATGAATAAATAAAGGTCAAGAGGACCTGGGATGTGTTGCTGTTATTGTCGACTAGGGGAATAGGAGTGATTTTTATTGAGAGAGAAGTATTGTGATGAGAGAGAATTATGTATTGTAATATCTCCAGCTGGGTGTGAAGATCAACCCTGCAGTTGGGTGCATAGGAAAGGGAGAAAGATGGAAGGGAGAAAGAGAGAAGAGAGAAAGAGAGAATATCTGCTAGCTAAGAGCAAAGATAGAACTATATGCTTCCACCTAATATATTATAAAGCATAGTTATGTGGACGTATCCCTAGGGAGAGGGTGAACCATGTATATCTTGTGTTGTGAGTGATCGATGTTGTGTTCTTTGTCTTTTGATTTCTCTTTTATTGCATTATTGTGCTAGATCTGAGATATACTGTTTGAAGTAGGTTTAAGTTGGTAAATGATATCTAGATGTTGTGTTGTTATTGTATTGGAACCACTTTGTATTTCCTCTGGTTGTAGACACCTATGTCCTACAACCCCCTATAGCTACTTCGGGTGAGACTTCATCTGCTTCGCAGGTGTTGCCGAAAGGGCCAATAGTTAGGGCTTGTTGGTGTGCTCTTAGAGTTGAACCCTGGGTCTTCCCTTGTGCCAACAAATGGTTCCATTGTCGGTACTGGGATCTTCTTGAGGGAATGTTAAGGTGGTTTCCATCGAAGACAGAGATTCAGAAGTGGATAGAAGAACAAGAAAAGGACTTTGCAAAATCCCAGAACAAGAACCCTAAGATTAGCACTGGGGACTGGTTGGGAAGGTATATCTTTACTGATATACATGAGATTTTCTTTGGAGGAATTCATCAAGAGCTATATGACTAGTTATCCAGATTAGCAGATACCCAATTCGAGATCATATTGAGGCCACCTGTGGTTTGGACTTCGGCACTGATCAAGAAAGTCAAGAGAGTTGATAACATCGTGTCAATAGCAGTATATCACTGGTTTGATAGTACCATTGGAGGGTATATCATAGAGTTTGTTGTTGACAGAGTAGAGTCATATAGCCAAGTAGAGAGATATTTCTTTAAGGGGCCTAGAGGAAATTTTTTACATTTTCTGAAGTTGAAGATCAAGATGCTATTGCATGAGAAGAACATATTGAAGATACAGTAGTGGGTCAGATTGAAAAGATAATGTTCAAGAAATCAAACAACGACAGCGACACATAGACTGGACATTCGCGCAGTGGAAGGATATTTAGAGAAGTTCATTTGGTGAACTTGTTTTACAGTGGAGAAGAGGAAGATCTACTAAGCGAAGAACATTTAGGATCCATTGGACCAAGAGAAGAAAAGACTGAAGAACCTCACCGAGAAGAGCTAGAAACTTCAGGAACTAGGTTGATTGTTGAAGTAAGTATTATTACTCCTCCTGTTGTTTCAGCAGCATTAAGTACCCAAAGTAACCTAATTTTTCAAGGCACTCAGAGCACTAGTACAAGTGGTTCAACGCACTCTCAGTCAGGAAACCTAGGAATATCTATGGCAGATGAGATGAGGTTACCCACCTTTAGGGGAGATGGATCTGAAGATCCTGAGCAGCATTGGTTCCTATGTGAAGTTGTATGTAGTATTAAGAACATCACCAACGAAGTTGTTAAACGAGCTCAGTTTAGTACTACCCTGAGAGACCGCACACTAAGTTGGTACATGAAGTTCATCCAAGGGGTTTTCCAACCGAAACCACTGAACCAAATCAAGACTATGTTGATTGCAGAGTTCAAGAAACCCAAGTCGGAGTCACAATGCATTACGGAGTTGAAGGAAATCAAGCAGAGAGTATTTGAACCTGTTTGGGAGTTTGATCAGAGGTTCAAGACCTTAACGGGACGCCTAAGTTTTCAGATCCCGGATGAGCAGAACAAAGAATGGTTCATTGTTTCCCTTTTTCCACACATCAGAGTCCCTCTGATGCAAAAGAAGATCGCTTTGCAGGCTAAGGCACTGTATATTTCCATGAAGCTAGAATCAGCCCCTATGGCAGAATCCAACTCAGGTATGAGTCAAATATTCAGTCAGCTAACTAGTTTATCACTGCAGGTTGAATATATGAAAAAAGATAAGGGAAAAGACAAGAGAGAATACATCTGGTGCATTAGATGAAAATCAAGAGGCCATGGCAAAGAGCATTGTCCCCTATTCCATGAGTACTTGGCATCTAGAGCTCTAAGCTCTTTGAAGCAAGTTACCCTACCTTGGTGCGAGGTATGTAGAAATAGACATCTCCATGGTGAATGTTATTACATGAAAAAATATGTTCAGACACCCACCAACCTGTATTGCACGTTCTATAAGTCAGTAGGGCATGATGATAGGGACTGTAGGGCCTATGACCTCATGCATGAAAGGTCAAGGGATATATACAAAATTCAAGGCGAAGTATAGTAGGAAGGGAACACTACGCAGTATAATTCCCCTGGAAGAGGAAACTTCAACCCTCGCAGTGGATTCAAAGGACGAGGATGAGGGGAAGGAATGGGTTGAGGTCAAGGTCAGATCATATGTTACAACTGTGCATAGCCATAACATTTGGCAAGGGACTGTCATAACCCTTGTAACACTTGTGGTTACTGCAACTCATTTGAACATGTCATAGAAGATTTCCCTATGTTGTTAGCAGAACCTCGCAGAGTGGATCCCATAGTCATTGTTATCACTAGAGGGGGCATTGTTACAGGAGAAGACATAGTGACTCCGAGAAAGACTACAGAACAATCAGGGGTGCGGAAAGTTGCAGAGAAGACACAAGTGTTTGATGTGAAGAAAGAAAAACAAATATTTGAGGAGGCAAGAAAATAATTTGGGACAGATCAGGCTTCTTCATCAAAGGCTCAACCAGAAGCAAGACAATATGGAATGCCTATGGAATTTGATCAGTCTGCTTCACCTGGAGAAGGGAAAGAGGTAAGTGAGCTCATGGAATTTTTATGCACTTGCATTAATTTGATAAAGGATGAGAGTGTTGTACAAGAGCTACAAAACTTGATCAGATAGTAGTGGATCCCTCACTGAGTAGAGTGGTACACCAAGTATCTAAAAAGAGAAGGAAAAATAAGGAACTACACCTGAATGCTCAAATTGGAGAGTATGATATAGACTAGGTGGTCCTCGACTTAGGGTCGGAGGTCAATGTTATGACGAAGCAGACCTGGGAACTGATGGGAAAACCTAAGTTGATCTATTCCCCCATCAGGTTTAGGATGGCCAATCAATAGGTTGTGAGCCCCTTCGGAAGACTAAAACATGTCCCTGTGGACATTGACGGGGTCAGAACATTTGTGAACTTCGAGGTGATTGAGATAGTCGACGAAATTTGCCCTTATCCCGCATTGTTAGGAATTGATTGGGCTTTCAACAATTCTACTGTTGTTGACTTGAAGAAAACAAGAGTGATGTTTGAAGGTGATGGACTTAGGGTCATCGCACCTCTAGACCCTGATGAAGGTCCCAAATACACAGAGCCCATCCAAGAAGAGGACCATGCATATGAGCTAGAGAATATATACAAATTGACTGCAAGACAACAGTATTACATTAATCCTACAGCATATGGGAATTTAAGTTTGTGAAGTGACAGTGCATGCTCATCAGACTCAGAAGAAGCACTGGAGAACTGGCAGAATAAAATGTATGAAGTATCTACACGGCAATGTGCTAGATTGACCAAAGAAGTTTGTTGGATCAGCACAACAGTAAGTAACTTTCCCACCTTTGACGGTTTGAATCACTTCGGAACTTTATTGCTGGAATTTGAAGAAATTGTACCAGTACAACAGAGACTGTTGGAACTAGATGAGGCCTTGAAATCTACTCCAGTATGATGGTGGGGAACACATAAGCAAAACATAGCATACTAGATACAATGTCGCACTTTGATGATAGCGTGATTTTCAGAACAAGTCAGAGGATGCGAAGTTAGGTACATAGGTCAAAGTTGTCTGAAAGACCATGTGAGAATTTGTGAGGAATCCTAGAGAAGAATTCCTCAAGAGCAGTGGGTGCACAAATTCATTAACACGATGGACACAATGCTTATCAACTGGTACCTTCAAGCAAAACTTCACCTCATCACTACAGATTGGAAAGGTATGACTCAGAATTTAATCGTTACCTTTTTATTTGAAAGCCAATATCATACAGTGGATCAAGCATTACAGAGTGTAAGACAAAAATTATTTGAGGAAGCACCTAGCCTCCCTTTGGAGCAAGAAGAGGATGAATGGATTGTGCCTCTTCAGAAATTGCAAGGTTGTTACAATATCAATGTTGATGAAGATGATGATCCTAGGAAGGTGAACATCACTGAAACAGAAGGACAGAGAGACATAGAAGGACCAGGAGTTGAGCTACCTTTTATTGGAAAACCAATTAAAATCAATAAAGTCAACATTGGAAAAGAACAAACACCGAAGCTTGCAAATGTTGGAGATTATTGGGATGTTGCCACTATTGATAAAATCACAGAGTTACCGCATGAATTTTAGGACTTGTTTCCAACCAAGTTCACTGATATGAAGGGCATTAAAGGGCCCATGGGAGAGATGAAGATCCCATTTAAACCATATGCAAGGCCAGTCAATCAAAGTCCCTACAAATTGAACCGTAAATTTAAGGAGAAAGTGAAGATTGAATTAGACAGAATGTCGGAAGTAGGAATCATAGAACTTGTTGAAGAATCAGAGTGGATTAGCCCTATGGTAGTTCAAGACAAGAAAACAAGGGAGATCAAGATCTATGTATATCTCAGGAAGATGAATGATGCATGTCTCCATGATCCATTCCCTACACCATTTACTAACAAAGTGTTAGACAACGTGGGAGGCCAGGAGGTCTACTCCTTCACAGATGGCTTTTCAGGATACCATCAGATCAGGATTTCGAAGGAGGATTGCCATAAGACCACATTTGTAATAGAATGGGGATCTTACTAGTATACAGTGATGCCTTTTGGACTAAAGAATGCACCATCCATCTTTTGCAGGGTGGTGGTCGAAGCATTCAAGGATTTTGTACATAAATTTCTGGAATCCTATTTTGATGATTGGATTGTTTTTAGCTTATTGAAAAATCATATTGAATGTTTAATACTAATGTTGGATAAGTGTAGGCAATGTCATATTTCCCTAAGCCTAAAGAAGTGCATCTTCTTTTCACCCTTTGGAGTGTTGCTAGGTCATATTGTGTGTAAGAAGGGATTGTTGGTAGACCCATCTAAGATTGCCATTATAGTTGATTTACCCCCTCCTACTTCATTCAAACAACTGCGCATTGCACTGGAACAAACAGGATACTACCGGAAGTTCATTAAAGGCTATGCACAGATCACGGCACCAGCACCTATGGAGAAGTTGTTGAAGAACAATTGTCAGTTTCAATGGACAGAAGAATGCCAATAGAGCTTCGACACACTGAAATAGAAAATGGTTACTGCGCCTATTCTGGTTTTCCCAGATTGGAGCAAGGAATTTCATGTGCATGTCGATGCATCCTCTATTTCATTAGGAGTTGTGTTAGCACAACTAGGAGCAGAAGACATTGATCACCCGTTAGACTTTGCTAGTCGGAAGCTATCAATAGCTGAGATAAATTACACCACCACTGAGAGAGAAGGCTTAGCCATGGTGTATGCACTGCATAAGTTTCACCACTACTTGTTGGAAGGATGAACAAGAGACTTGATCACTTGTCGAGGTTGGAACACGGAGGGGAACCTACTAGTTTGGAGGATACACTGCTAGATGCATAGTTTCTAGCCATCGGGAAGGTTGATGATCACTTCGCAGAGATAGTTTATTTTATGTCAACAGGACTAGCACCTTGTGAATACACATTCATTCAGAAGAAACAACTGGTAGTGCACGCTGCAGATTTTTCACTGATAGTTGGACAACTATACAATATGGGACCTAATGAGATCCTGAGGAGATGTGTTATGGAGGAAGAATGAACACTGATTTTAACTGAAGCTCATGAAGGCATTGCAGGAGGACACTATGCAGGAAAAGAAACAGCGCAAAAGGTTCTTAGAGCTGGCCTCTGGTGGCCTACTTTACACATATACGCTAAAGACTACTATAGAGCCTGCGATGTATGCCAAGGAGTTGGGAAACCTTCTAGAAGAGATGAAATGTTATTAGCACCTCATCTAACCCTACAAGCATTTGAGAAATGGGCCATTGATTTTGTGGGACCTATAAACCCACCAGGGAAGTGCACATGAGCTAGATACATAATCACCATGACAGAGTATCTGACTAGATGGGCCGAAGCAAGAGCCATCAAGGATTGTAGTGCAACTACAGCTGCGCGCTTCATATTTGATGATATCATAACCAGGTTTGAATGCCCAAAAATCCTTATGAGCGATCAAGGAACACATTTTATTAATAAGACTATCGAGGCCTTGACTGAGGAATTGGAAGTTCATCATCAAAAGAGAACACCCTACCATCCACAAGAAAATGGGACAGTTGAAGCATTCAATAATATCTTGGAAACAGCGCTGACAAAGATTTACAGTGTGAACAAGGATGACTGGGATTTGAGAGTACTAGCAGTGTTATGGGCCTACAGAACCACTTGTAAGAAGTTGACAATGCAAACTCCATTTAACTTGCTTTATGGCCTAGAAGCAGTTATACCCATCTAATATTTAGTTCCTAGCTTAAGAATTGCATCCTTTACAGATATGGATGACATTGGAGTTGTTCAAGAGAGGCTCGTGCAGTTGGTCGAACTCAAAGAAGATTGATTTATTGCAGGATTCCATCAGTAGGTTCGAAAGGAAAGAGAAAAAACCTACCATGATAAACACATCACGAAGAAAGAATTTAAGCAAGAAGATCCGGTATTGGTATACGACAGCAAATTCATGAAGCATCCAGGGAATTTCAGGACTCATTGGTTGGGACCTTATGAGGTTGTCTATGTTACGGAAGGAGGAGTTACACAGTTGAAGACTTTGAATGAAGAATGGAAGGAAGGTTTGGTGAATGGGATCCAGTTGAAATTGTACTATGACAACCAGTTGCCTCACAGCTCTCATTAAAAATAGAAGGCAAAAGAGTCCAAGTACCAAGTGCAGTTGAAACTGGGTACTAAACACAGAAAAGACAGTCTGCACACAATGGGGAGGAACAGAGCAGAAAGCAAAGACTATGCTACACGGTCTGAATTCAAAGTAAAACAGAAGGATCACATCTGAATTGCCTCAGGATGAGTCACGAGTGAGTGTTGGGGTCTTGTTGGCCCTTGGTTCTAGAATAAAGTGAATATTAAAGCAAAACGGACAAAATGCAAACTACGTAGAAGATAGGGTGACTAATATTGGGTCGAAGTGAGCAAAAGAGCAGAAAAGAGGGAGTGAAGTCTGAGAGAACAATTCATTGGATGAGGAGATCAAGGAATATAGATTAGAAAGGAAGATAGATCGTAGACAACTCAGCAAGAAGAAAAATACATCGTTGGATGCTTTGAAGCACCTCGCGGGAAGGAAGGAAAAATAGGTTGGTGAAGCCCTTAAAATGTAGATCAAGTTGACCTAGGGTTTTAGACACCTGGGGTTTTGGTATCTAGGGTTTTGGCACCTAGGTTTCGGCCTAAGGTTGTCGGTGAGTTATTGTAATGAATAAATAAAGGTCAAGAGGACATGGGATGTGTTGTTGTTATTGTTGACTAAGGGAATAGGAGTGATTATTATTGAGAGAGAAGTATTGTGCTAAGAGAGCATTTTGTATTGTAAGAACTTCAGTTGGGTGAAAAGATCAACCCTCCATCTGGGTGTCTAGGAAAGGGAGAAAGAGAGAAGACCTGCTAGCTAAGAGCGAAGATAGAACTGTATGCTTCCACCTAATATATTATAAAGCACAGTTCTGTGGACGTAGCTCTAGGGAGAGGGTGAACCAGATATATCTTGTGTTGTAAGTGACCGATGTTGTGTTCTTTGTCTTCTGATCACTTTGTTATTGCATTATTGTGCTAGATCTGAGATATATTGTGCGAAGTAGGTTTTGTAGAAATTTCAATACAAATTAAGTATTTCCTGCGATTCTCCTGATCTAACAATTATACGCCACTATTAAATACAGAATCGCTTCTACTATTATTCTTTCAGAAAATTAAACCACGATCACAACCACAATCACAAAGTAAAATATCAAGAACACATAACACAGAACTTTTATCGGTAAAGCGTAAAGCTAAAAACCCCACTATCATATATTATGTATATCATGAATCAT